>WEDG01009066.1:5000-77822 GCA_017591395.1 Schistocephalus solidus | reverse complement strand
TTTTTCTCCTACCTTCTATTAAAAATTAAGGCTTATTGAATTCTGCCTCCATTTTTATGGTAGGAATTTTTTTCACTACCTATTTTTTCTAGTTCACCATTAATTTTAAAACATCGCTAACTGTTGACATAGCAGGACAAGTTATGTATTGGTACATTTTATCTGCACACATTGTCATAACTTTATTTCGTTACTAATGTTTGCTTAGACAGTGCCTTGCCGGTGCTAACCAAATATAAATTCTAAATAAAAAAAGATTACGAACACTGGAATATGATATGCTCAGATCCTTTATAACTTCGGGCATATTAGGGTCGTGACCATCTATTTTTAGCTGGGGCTGAGGTTTGTCGTCAATAACCATAATGGAGCACGTGTGCCAAGAAAGGAAATGTGCCAGGTGCACTAAGCGAAGGCCTGAAAATCCTTTTTTAACAGCTCAAACATTACGTTGTGATTGGTCAATTTATATCGATAGGCAACTTATAAATTGTTAAAATACATAGCGGGCTGCGCGCTACCCTAAATAACTCCACTCCTCACATGTGTGGGATTGGAGATAACATCGGAAATGATCACAAGTTGTTTGCATACATTCGAACAGGAGGATATAAAGTGCAGAAGATTGTTACCTATGCCAAAGGAGGCAAGGTTAAGCAGGAGGAGATCATGTTCAACGTGATCAAAGGCTTTAGTGAAATCGAAATAAACGATATAAAGTGCAAAACCGCTGTCTCTAGGTTGTAGCATATGATCAAAGCAAGGAAGCTAAAAGGTTTCAGAAAGTCTTTTTATGAGGAACCAACGCTCAGCCGCATTAATTATGTTGTTCTCTGTTAGGTGACATATCATCTTGTCTTTGATCAAGGTCTCCAAGACCTTCGAGGCTGCGGGAAGTGTATTTGTTGGCCTTAAGTCGCCAAATGACGTATATAGGCCGTGTTTGGGTTAAGACAGAATCTGCGATTCATTCCAAAAATAGGTAAGGTTTCACTTTCAAGAGCAAGATTAAATATCTTATACATAAGGGTCGGAAATATATCATTTGCATCAGACTTTAGAACCCTGACCGGGACACCATCTGGTCCAGGACTGTAAGATTGACGAAAACGCAGAATGGCTTCTGTCATATCCCAGAGGGTAAAAGTTATGGTTTTGAGGATGGTACTTGTGCAAACCTGGATGTTCAGAAAGGGAGCGACAGAGTTTTCACTAAACGTTATGGACAAGAAAGCATTGAAGCTGTCAGCCATCAGCTAAGCGTCAGCTAGGAGGTTTCCTCAGGCGTCTCGGTGCTTTTCCTTTGTGCGAAAAGCATTTTGCAACATTTAATGAAGGGTTTTTGACAAAGTTGACCTCATTAGCTAGTAGCTTTTTTTCAGATAGCTTCTTAGTCTGTTAAACGATTAGTTGGATCAACGAAAGGACCGAAATTTCGTTTGGTAGATGAAAATGACATGAAAGTCTACGCAGTCTATGGCGGAAAGATAGAGGGAGGTGGACTTCATCCTTGACATTTATTTTTTTCTTACGGGGACCAAAACGAGAAATGAGTGGACCAAGAACTTTTTAGAATGTATCTGTACAAACATTCACATCCAAACATAGAAAAAAGTTAGTCCAATCGTAGGAATTAAGATGTGTCCATAATTCCCCCATATTTTATGATCGGAAATCACGGAAAAACTACATTTTTCGGAAAACGTTAATTCAGCCTCGACTTCTAGTGTAGAAAGAACTACGGCATGGTCAGAACTTCCAAATGGGTCTAAAAGTGACACTGACAATGGCTGATAACCTCCACAGCAAATAAGATCAAGAAGGTTTGATCCTCGGTTGGAAAAATCAACTACCGATATCTATGGCATTAAGTACATCTTCGAACTTTGCAGGACCAGAAGGTGGAAACCAATGAACTTCAGGAAGATTGAAGACACCTGGAATCAAGGATTACTTCAGATTTAAGTCAGCTGCAGCGTGAAATGCCTGCGAGAGAAAGAGATCTTAGTCCTAGCTGGCGGTTGGTGGGTGATAGACACAACCAACAAGTAAAGAGTAGTGATCTTTCAGAACAACTCGGAGCTAACCGCTCTCTTCTATCGCGGTAAATTGTCGATAGTCAAACGGCAAATATGTAAGTGGTTGGTTAACATCGATACAGGTTCCTCCGCCACGGCTCTCATGTCAATTATTCCGAATTTAAGCGTAACCTGGGATCAAGTGTTTGGAATCGAATATGCAGGTGTGGCAATGTCTCTGTAATTATTGCAATGTCCGAGCAGCGGACAAAAACCAGAGTTAAGAGCAAAGGTATCTTAGTAAGCAGAGATCTGGTATTTAAGAAGAACATTTTAAACGGACAAAGTTTTTGAATTCTGCGATGGACAGTTAGCCTATCAGAGTGACTGCCTTCGGTCGATGAAATGCTCTTTTCATTCGAACTTTTTGTTCTAACTTCAGCATGCAGACCGCGTAGGGTTGATTTTCTCTGTAGCAGGAGCCATGACTGTGCTTCGTTTTCCAATATGATTTTAAGAGGTCTTGGTTGAGGAATTGAATCGGGTGCTGACAGAGTCTTCCCTTTTCTATATGCTTTGAGAATAACAATGGACTCGCCATCTGTTTGCAACGTTTTTGCATACAATTGAAGGAGATAAAAGCCATGTTTAACTCGTTCCATTAGAATAATTGACGCTGACTCTGGGACCCCTTTTAAAACTTCATCGTTTTTGACTCAATCGGGTTCCCGTTTGCAACTCAGAGCTTTCAACTGAGTGAGTAATTTATCCAGTTAATTTGGTCCGAAAGGTTTAGTTGAACCGAGTGTTGGACTGGCTGGAGCAAAATCCGTGAACGCCTTGATCTTCTTAGACCTTTTCCTCTTTGATTTACGAACTCACCAACCTCCACAACATCACATTTTGGTGCAGAGCTCAGCAGTGATGTGGCACTGGGTTATAAAGCCAGATAATTGCTAATGCTACCTGAGCTAAGTGCCAATGGTTTGGAGCAGGGACTAGAGGGAACTCCCTTTCGAAATAGTGAAAGGTCCTCTGGTTTTACTGGGTTCGGTAGACAGGATATTCTTTATGTGAAGTTTAGGTATGCTCAACGAGGCTATATATGCATTCGAATTTTTCTTTGCGGTTGGTTTTTTTACGGACAGGTGCTTCTTTAACAGTCTGGCGAGCAATAGATTTTTTAAAGTTTTCTACTTCTTGCTTTAGATTAGCTACCTCCTGCTCCATCTCTAAGAATTTCTGTAGGAGGCTGAAACGCCTAATAACATTTTTATATTTGTAATAAACATCAATGAAGCTTACTGGAATGTTTGCCCGTTTAGCGGGAGGTGAACAATTAACAGAATAGCGATACTTTCAATTATTTTCTGCTAGTGTTTGAATTCGCTGACCGAAACCCCCCTGTCGATGTGGCCAAGTGGTGAGAGGCGTCGGAAGAATCCACAGCAGTTGAATTTATTCAAAACCTCAGAATCCTTACGTTCAAAGCGCTACGTCCGAACTCGGGGGAATATACAGACAATTGTTTAATAATTTGCAAGCACCATGTCTTCTACGTTGAGGTAGAGACGAAAAACTGGTAGGCTTGAAGGACTTGTTATTCAAGTCACTTTAAGTCACTTTATTGAGGGAAGTAGGCTTTCGCCCTTGAGCTCCCTATTCATATGCAAAAATGTCAATAGTACAAACGTTTACAGTGATAAATCTGACAAATGAAAATGTACGGTCATCGATATGTGTGGGCCAGGCATAAGCTGCCACTGCTTACACAATCTTCATTATATTTACAACAGTTTCTCAGAAAATGAGTATCTAGTTTGAATTTAAATGTTTCAACAGTTTCTGAAAGGACAAACTCGTCAGGTAGTCCGTTCCATGCTCCAACGACCCTCTGCGAAAAGGCGTTCCGACGGACTTCCGTGTGGACAAACTTCCTCTGCAGTTTAAAGGGATGACCCCGCAGATGTTCCGTCCCAGCCCATTCGAAGAAGTCAGCAAATTCTAGGGCACACTCGCGGCCTCTGAAATCCAGTAGGTTTGGATGAGGTCACCGCGTAGTTGCCTGTAATTTAGAGGAAACAAATCAAGTTCGACCAGTCTGGCTTCGTAAGGCAGATGACTAAGATTCTTGAACATCTTCGTAACCCTCGCCTGCACTCGTTCCAGCTGTAGATAATCCTTCTTAAACCACGGACGCCAGGCCTGGATGGCATATTCCAAGTGAGATCGAAAAATACCCCGTAGGTTTTTCGGAAGAGTTCCTTATCAATCTGCACAAATCCACGTCTGAGCGCAAATGAGAGATGTGTAGCGCGTTTAGCTGCCTTTAAACACTGTGAAGATGGGTTAAGTGAGGAGTTTATTAGAACACCAAGGTCCTTTTGTTCCTCAACAATTGAAAGGGGCGGCCCATTGAGAATGTATTGGTAGGAATCAATTTCCTCACTGGTCCTTCTGGTACGCAGTCTTAGGACCACACATCCCAACGTTAAAATGTAAGAGCCAACGAGCAGACAAGCTGCTAAGACGGTTGAGATCCTCTTGAAGTGCGTGCCTATCAAAATCAGATCTGATGACCCTCCACAATTTAGCATCATCTGCAAACATGATGGCGCTGCAATCCAGGTCGTGGACATAGTCGTTGATGTACACTAAGAAGAGTAATGGCCCTAATACTGAGCCTTGGGGGACACCACTTAGAACCGGAGTAGGTGTTGACTTCGAGGTATCGACGCACACAGTTTGCAATCTACCTGTAAGAAAGTCTGCGATCCATGTCAGCAGCATTCCTCTTATGCTAATTTCAGATAATTTGTAGATGAGACGTTTGTGTGGGACACTGTCAAACGCCTTCTTCAAATCAGTGTTTATGACGACAACCCTACCATTTTCGTCCAGTGCACGAATCCACTGCTCTGTGGAGAGTAATAAACTAGAAAGTCAGGAGCGATTCTGTCTGAAGCCATGCTGGAGATCTGAGAGTAATTGGTTTTCCTCAAGGAACTTCATGGTTGCCTACTTGATTATTGATTCCATTATTTTACAGCAAATGGAGGTTAGGCTGACAGGCCGATAATTGTTGACATTATATCGAGCACCACTCTTGTATATGGGGTATATATTTGCTGCCTTCCATTCAGATGATAGTTTCCCTGATTCAAATAACGAATTAAATATATGCGCTAGTGGTTTGCACAGTTCGCTGGCCAGTTCTTTCAAGAACTTGGCCAGTATATCGTCCGGACCAGATGA
This sequence comes from Schistocephalus solidus, assembly GCA_017591395.1. Lineage (NCBI taxonomy): Eukaryota > Metazoa > Platyhelminthes > Cestoda > Diphyllobothriidea > Diphyllobothriidae > Schistocephalus > Schistocephalus solidus. The sequence continues at coordinate 72,549 of WEDG01009066.1, read as the reverse complement.
CTTCGCTTCTTTCAGATTTCGCAAATCTAATTCCACGAGAGGTTCCTGGAGGAGTATATATTCAAGCACTGGATTGGCGTCTATAACAGCACTGTTGGCGTGGTCAAGCTGAAGTTCCGGTTCTCTAGTGAAAACCGAGGCAAAAAAACCGACCTAAGTACTCGGCCTTGTCGCAATTTTCAACGACTTCAACACCATTCCCATCCATGAGTATTGCTACTAGGTCCTTGTTTTTTAATCGACTATTGATATACTGGAAAAAAATTTTGGTTTATATTCAGCCTGTTGAATAATTCTGGATTCATAGTTCTTCCTTGCCTGACGAATCATTTTTTTACAGCGTTTCTTTGATGACGAAATTCTTTGAGGTGCTCTGCTGACCCTGTTTCCCTGAATACCTTCCATTTTTTATTCTTCTTCTTTAACTGCTTGTTAAGTTCTCTTGTTAACCAGGTGGGGCGACTTTTCTTTTTTGCACCTTAACTGGACAAAAGTGTTTAATTAGATCGAGTGAGACTGTCTTAAATGATCGCCAGTCATCCTCTGGATTCCCTTTAAGCAAACAATCCCATTTCATAGACATCAGTTCTTTCCTCATCGCGTTAAAATCAGCCTTCCATATATTTCGCTTGCATTCCCTTCCATTCTGGCGCTGAGAATAAAGTGAGTTATCCCACATCAGCGTACTATGGTCATTCTTACCGAGGGGTGCAATAGAATACACTTCATCAATGCTAGAGAAGTCCTTCGTAAATACTAGGTCCAGGCAATTTGCTCTCTGGTTCTCTCTAAATCTCGTTGTTATGTTAAACTTCTTTACCAGAGGTTGGTCGAGAGTAAGATCCATTAGCTTGTGACCGAAGGAAGTTGGTGCACCATCAACTGTCAGATTTACCCAGTCTACTATAGGTGCATTGAAATTTCCAGCAATAAGCACCTCCTGGTGACTTGCTACTTCCTTGAGTAATTGGATGAGGAACTCTTCAGCTGCACTTGGAATGTTCGGTGGTCTGTAGATCGTCAAGAATCACAGGTTCTGTGAACAATCCTTTTTAATCTTTATCCAGAGAAATTCATATTCAAGGAAGATGGAGTGTGCTTGTTCAACTGCCGAGATTCATGTCCTAACATATACGGCCATTCCTCCTCCCTTTCTATTTTATCGGTCTTTTTGAAAACGTTGGTATCCATCTATCGAAACCTCGCTATCTACGATTTCGGTTTTGAGCCACGTTTCCGTAATGGCAACGACATCGGGGGTTCGGTTTGATACTAATGCTTTGAGTTCATCTTCGTTCGATAGGAGACTCTGAGCATTGGTATACAAACATCTCAATTTAGACTGGGTAACTCCTCCATATAGACTTCTGCGCATTTCGCGCGATTGAATACTAGAGTCTGTCATTGTTTTCCGAGATGAAATGGTGTCCATCCCGCCGACGCTGAGTTCTGATGAGTGGTTGTCATCCGAGTTCTGGAGCGCCTTCTTTTTATGATTCGAGCTCTGTACAGTTGGGTACATCGTATTTAGTGTCCTCCATCTCGGCGAGAATCCACCTTGATTATGTACGGGGTCTGCCATAAGAAAGTCCTCTTTATCACTTTTATTTCCCCGTTCTTTATTTGGAGCCATTTTCCCCCCTGCTCGGTCCTCCTCTTCAGTTCTGCTCTCAGCATCCTCATTTTGTACCTTTCCTTGGGTTCGTAATCCGGCTGAAAAAACACATCCTTGTGTGAGCTACGGAGAGCCGTTCTCCGTTCTTGGAGGCGTGAAGCCTGAACATCCTTTTCAAGAATGATTTTAAGAGGCCTTGGTGATGATAGTTCATGTGAAACATCCGCTTTCCCTAAACGGAATGCTTTGTGCACTGTAACGCATTCGCAATCTCGAAGAATCGAATATGAGTATTCTCGGAAAAGACTGAGGTCATGTTCTACCCTTTCCTTTGCAATTATAGAAGTGGACTCGGGAACCCCTTTAATAACGAGATTGCGTTTTCAGTCGAAATGTATGTTTGGTGACTTTTAGTTCAGATTTGTTGATAGAGCATCAGTATTAGGAAGAATGCTACTCTGATCAGCGATGTTATTTGCGTCAGTATGGCAAATATTCCTAAAGTTAATAACAAACCCCTTTTGGGAACTTTGCCAATTTGTCTTGCACTTGCTCCTGTATTACCAACAGAGAATTGCACTTGAGCATCTATCGGTAAGAACGAGCTTTTTCCGGAGTTCAAACCCATTTTTTGTGAAAGCTTCTTACCCCTTTTCGACTTTGAATTCTTCGTCTTCGGAGCTTCAAATTTGACGAGCTTTTCAACTTCACCCTTTTTTGTCTCATTCAGCAACGATGCCGCATATGTTTTGTGTATCCAGCACATTTCTGCTTCTGTCTAAGCTGGATGACAGAAGTAAGGTACATGAGCTGGTTTGATCTCCCTTTTGAAGGAAGGAAATGTCTACTGATTTACTGAGCTCTGTAGATGCAATGTCTTTAAGCTGTACATTAGGTATTCTTGAGGAAGCTATATTTGCATACGCTATTTCTTTGGTTGGAATTCTCGTTGCTACGGGTGTTTTTTTCCGGGTGAACTATGAACCTTATCTTTTAGGTCGGCCATTTCTTGTTTCAAGTTACTTATCTCTTTCTCCATCAATAAGAATTTCTGCAAGAGATTTAAACACCCCATGCACTTTTCGTCCTCGTAGGTGACATTCATTAGTGTTCCCAGGCTTTTTGCCCGCTTTGCAGGAGGAGAAGTAGTAACAGAATATCGGTCTTTGTATCTTTTTTTGTTTTGATACAATTTTGTTTTTCAAATTGCCGTGAGGACGTAGCGCAGTAGTTATGTGTGTCGCCACATGAATCTGTGACCTGGGTTCAAGACCCACCCATGCCGCGATTTTTTTCCTCCGCACAGATGAGTCCTGAGCGTCTGCGTTTTACATACCTCTTAGGACTGTATTCGAATGCATTTAATTTATAAATCCTCTTAAATAACTGGGCTAGGACGCAATAGTATTAAGCAGTCAGACTTCTAATAAGCATGCAACGACTCAGCCTTTGTTGCGACTTCTCCCTCCCTGATTGGAAGCAGATTAGAGCAGCACACCGCTGGCGTGAATTTGGAAGCAAGTGAACGTTGAAGCTTGTATTTCTCGTAGGGATAATGTCCTGGACGTGGAATAATCCTCAGTGATGGAATATTTGGATAGCCGCAGAATCGTTAAGTCCAAGAAAATATTTCCCAAATTTAGAGACTGGACAATCCACTCAAGAGTTATTCCAAATCAACGTGTCTTCTACACTAAGTTAGAACTAAAACTTCGTAAACTCAAGGAGCTGAAATCCGAAAGCAATTTCCTGAAATCCGAAAGCAATTCGAAACGAATTCCAAATATCCCGCCTATTTCTACTCAGCATGGAATTTTTATCTCAATGATAGTGTAAAACTGGTCACTTAGCCTTTCTTCATCTTATCGCTTCCCTTTGTGGTGAACAGGAGTCACTGGTTGTTATCTATTTTGATCGTAGTAAAACTTTCTATATGGTGCCACATAGACATCTTTTAGTAAACTTTGAAACCCTCGGCATCCGGCCTCGAAAACTCGAATTCATCAGGTCTTAACTGTCCAACCACTATCACAAATTCATGGTTGGTAATATCTTCCCGACACTCAATCGAGTACAAGTAGAGTCTTCAAGGTATGGCTCTGGGCCCGCTGCTCTTCCTTCTTGATATCATCGATAGTTCAAAGAAATCAGAAATCCGCAGCCGTTCATTTCTGCCGATGACTTTAAGTTTGTATATTTATATTCCAGAGACATCAAAGCTATTTGCATTGGTAAAATTAACTGTGATATGCTTACGCAGTCGAAATGAAGTTTTCCTCCACTGATGGAGTTTTCTTCGTCCAAGTGCAGTTTTGTGTGTTTTGACCCTGTTAAGCTTCCTAAAACCAAAATCTTTCAAAAAAGGCCACTCTCAAAACGCTCCACTATAAAGTACATAGGACTGACTTTTACTTATAAGCTCACTTTATCACCTCATGCAGATATTATTTCCATAAAACTTGCGCAGAAAGCTTAAGCTTTATCAAATGCTTGTTCTTCCTTTCCTCGTATTTACGTCTAATGATTGCATGTGGCTGCGGCAAAATTAGAAATGTTCAGGGAGTTTTTAACGAAATATTCTTCCCCGTGTTTGTATACTAAGTAATTTCCATTAGGAAGCCTTGAATTTGCATGGGTTAGAAGTCTCGATGATGACCTTTACTTTCTGTTTAGTATTAAGTTCAGCCGTAATCTTCCACGTTCTGATATTCAGACCCCCAACAGATCGGTCTTATGTCCCGCGTAATTCCTCGATGCTTATTTTGCTGCCTATTTACTCTTCGCATAAACGCTTATTTTTAAGTCCAAATATGCACTCTCGTGGAACACTCTTTACCTCGACCTAAGGTCATCGCCTGAAGAACCAGTATTTAAATTGCAATTACATAAGCATCTTTCCTTCGAAAGGATACAGTAATTTTTGACGGATTCTTTCCCGAACACTCAATTTATGCACTTAAAAAAGGCTCCTTCTGGGATTTAAGGTCAAAAAAGGTTTTCTTCATTTGTTCAACTTCTAATGTGCACGTAGATTTCTACAACCCCTTATTTTTAATTTGCTGATAAATCAACCGCTCTTGCCTCCCCATGCATCGATGATCCTCACGGCCTTAACTGTCATCTCCTCGTTACGACCCCAAGCAATCAATTGACGGTCACGAAGGATTATTAAATTTTCACCGTGATAAGGGTCTCGTCGGTCAGCCCAGACGCACCTCTTAGCACATTCATAATCCCTGCAGCCTTACTGCCCCCTCCTCACTTGGACTTTGAGCGAATTATGATCGATCACGGTAGATTCCACCTATCACACCACCTTGATAGTTATTTGACTGCAATCTCCAAAATATTTTGATTACACGTGCATTGAACAGCTTCCTACTGTCAAGGAACTCTAACTTGACGAGGAACAGTTTGTATCCCTATTTTGTCTAACCTTCAGGGCGGTCCAGTCCCACACACATGCTTAGCTTCTCAAGAGCGTCAGTTTTTATCTTTTAATACTTACTCACTCACACACTTTTTCTCTTAAAACAAATTTGAAAGGAGCTTTTTAAACCGTTTGCAAACTGTTTTCCTAACAGACTGTCCATTTTATAAACATAAACTCAACAGTGTAAAGCGTGTGTTTGCTTGTTTTCAAATTCACTGGAAAATGTATCACACGTTTTTATTTAAATTGACGGTACCCTTGTAAATATCGCATAAAGGAATTGATGATGATGATGATGGTGATTATTATTATTATTATTATTATTATTATTATTATTATTATTATTGCAGTTATTGAAAAGCTTGAATTAAACGAAAAGGATTGGGTACGCATAAATATCTACGTACCTTGCAACCTTCAACATTTTTGTCGTGCGAAGCTGGGCACTGCTTTCCCACTGCAATTCAGTGGATCCTTAAATATAAAAATCTAATGAATTTGTATCTGTCACGGCATGCATCAAACTGTGGCTTGGAAGGTTATAAACTGCCGATTCAACTACATGCTCCCAGTTAGTTCAAGGAATCGTTGCTCCTGTGGTAGCCGACTAGTTGATTGAGAGTGATAGCCAGTAGCTAGTTCTTTATTTTGTCACTAGGACACTTGCATCCTTTTTATTACTACCTGTTTTGTTGTATGGAAGCCAAATTTTGTGTTTGGCACGTGCCAATGGCTATATAGGTCTGCCAGCCATTGCAACCAACACATGCAGCAACTTACTGACGGGCTCTGACAGCAGACTGAGGACTGCGAGAGTGAAAAAAGACTAATTTTGATTGTTTCAACGCATATTCCCCATTCTCATCAACGTTGCGCGCTTGTAAACATCACAATGCGCTAAAGGCCGTGGCTAAGTAGGCTGCCTACTGAAGGTTACTGAGATTCAGCTTGCCACGATTCCTGCCTAATTTGACCTCAATTGCAGTTTAACCGAGTTTTGATTCAAGCCATATATGTTTTTCTTGAGTGAGACACAGTTTCATTAGGCAAAGACAAAGCTTGTGTGGCGTGGGAAGACGGACTGTTTAACCAGTTAAGCCACCTACGCCTGCACCCACTCCCGGTCATCTTGATGCTCTCATGACACCGGTAAAGGTTGTGAGAACTAGAATATGCGGTATTTGCAGTGCGATTCCACTATTAGTGTAAAATAAATCACATGCAGTGCCTGCGGTAAGGATGGGGGCATCTTGGCCTTAAATATACAATTTTTTTCATTCCCTGCACACATTACGATGCGGTAAAGCAATCGAAAACGGTGAGTTTAGCACACATACGATAAAGTTAAACATAAGGAATAAATTTTAACTAAGAACGAACTGAACAAGTTCGTTCGTTAATTCACCACTCCAAACCAGGCTTTGAGATAGAAATACGTAAAAACGGGTAGTAAATACAAACATAGCATCGAGAAGTATCATGGAAACGATCAAACTGCGTGAGGAAAACTCAAATTTCAATTAAACAAACAGAGAGGAGTGCAGTACATCCAAAAATTAGGGGAAGAGCCATGAAATTGCTGACAAGGGACAGCAGGGAGTTAATGAGAGCATGGCGGGAAGAGTGCGTAAAGGGTTAATAAAGGAACGGACACTGTCCCTCCACGCAGCCACGGGGTCTAACCTACACGATCTTGGAACCGCGCCAAAGCGTTCTTTAAAATTTAAGCCATCCCGTACAACTAGTGGAATGTTATACGGTGGCCATAGTCAAGAGGAAAAGGTTGATATGTCACCTTTATTATTAAAATATAAATGCAATAGTCTGTTTTAATGAAGAAGAGTGAAAGCATAAAAAGAAGTAGAAACACAAAATAACTTTCCGTAATATATGACCGCGGTGTAAGTGTCTCGACAACCAAACGTGAAATACAATTAATCTGTTTGCTCTAGAGTCATAAACGCTGTGATTTACTTGTTAAAAGACGAAAACCTGCCTGGTTAAAGTGACATAAGTCTTTTTTTCATTATTTATTAGCACACAATCACCACTGACCTACTGCACTTGCAGGTTTTCTGTTTTCGAGTACCCAATTTTGAATGAAATGCCCTTGAAAGAATTCTAATCAAATCGTTTTTAATATTTCAGATCATTCATTCTAATGCTCCCATCCCAAAACTACGTTTTCTTAATTTGCCACCCATGCCGATTCTGTCAGCATATCAAAGCATATCCATGAAACTCGCTTATCAGTTTAAACCTAGAAGCTAATCACGACTAATAAACTACTGAGGAGTAGCTTAAAAATTGTATTCCATCTTCCAACTACATCAAAATATACTTCACTAAGAACCATCCTCGTTATTTTCTTGTGGTAATCGTCGGAGGTAAGAGGGAATACATTATGTCGTAATGATTGAAGCTGCTGTTCCAATTAAAGCACACCAAATTAAGGTTAAATTTTTTATTAAACGAGAAACGATCGTTATTCTTTAAGGACGAAATTAGAGCATATTTATTTATTTACCTGCCGCCTCAACTGTCAATTTTCTTGTTTATATGTAAAAAATAAGTTGGTACACTTGAGGTCAAAATCTTTGAAAACGTCTGTTTTTGAACTGTTTTTTTTGCCCTTTGCAGAGGACGCACCGATGAGCGTAGACTGTCCCGACGTTAAATCCAATGTGCAAAAGCTCTTGCATATGGGATTTGATAATGAATCTAGAATAGAAGAAGCTCTCCTTACGGCAAACAATGACATTGACTCTGCTATATCGATACTGGTTAATGGAATACTGGATGCGCAATCTTCAGACGCAAGTGTCCAATTTTGTAGCATTCAGGAAAATTTTCTTTAAGAAAAATCTTCTGTAGTATAGGAAATATTGTATTAACACACACGCTTGGTGTTTCTGAGAAATAAAATATAGTGTGGTGTGCCATTTCGTTTGCACTTAACAAAGCCATAGAAAGGATTCTTTGTAGATTTTTTTATTTCTTAAGTATGAACCAAATAGATTAAATTATTTTCTGCAACCCTTTGGTTTTCATTCTATATAAATGGGTTTTACTACCAGCTCGTAGGCACGAGAATATTCCTTCCCAGTTAGTTTTAATATTTTAGATCTTTGCATATTGGTCCATCAACATTTTTGCAACTCAGGTATCGGAGCTTAACTGAAATTAAAAATTCTCATTAAAAACTTCTCATTTTAAACTATGATTCGTTCTTTTAATTTTAATTTTATAGGTAAGATCGAACTTTTCAAATGCCCGAAACCACGATCACAGGAAGTCCGCATCTGATGCTGAGTTATCCATCTCCGCCGTAGACGAGTTCCCTGTAGCGGAATACTCGCGTTTAGAGGCCAGCGTATTTGTTGAAAAATGGAACATCCCCTGTTTACGTTCGCAGTCGTTTGGAATCTGTCTGCAAAGTTCCATTCGCCTCCTTGAAAAGCACGGCCTCGAGGTTTTCAGTAAAGTTGAGGAACTCAACCGTTTTGTTACGAACTGTTTGGATGAATGTCTTAAAAAGGTACTAAATTTTTCTTGGCAAAAAACGCATTTCAAAAATTCTCCTGTTAACAGCCTTTTCTGCATATGTTTTCAAATGGTTAATTTATGCTTTTCTCGGTTAGATCTCGTAAAATTAAGAATTTCGCCACAACAAAAGTGGCCTTATAGTGCTTGCACCAGCCTGTTTGGAAGATTTCTATTAATAGTCCTCATTTTTTATCTTACATAACCTGAAGGAGCATTTTTTAATTTACGTGAAATCGTTCGATTGCATATCTGCCTTAAAATCCTTTTACTCCTTCTGAAGCCCCCTTTACGTCAGGTATCTTTACCATCAAGATGTATTTTAACCATCAACCCACTGTCAGTCCCTCCCCTTTCAATCATTGCCTTATTCATCCACTCTTCTTACATAGCACTCTCATGTTTTTTGAGACGCCTTTATTTCCGCAGATGCATTTTTACTTTTAAAATTCAAAACCTTTACCCAAACGCATCTCTTTTAAAGTTACTTACCTCCTCTGCTGTTCTTACGTGGGATGCGGAAACGCTCGAGGGTGTGCACAATATGTTGGAGTTAGTTGTTCAGCTAGTGGCCGAATTCCTAAAGTGCGTTCAAGTCAGTTTACGCTCAAATGATCGGAGGGACTCCGTCATGACCACACCCAGCTTCAATCTCCCTTCAGGAAGGACGCTCATTGAGGCCGTATGCAGTGCATACGATAAGCCCTTCGAGCAGGCTGAGGCTAATGTGCATCTTACTGCCGTTTTTTTACGCTACCTCAATCTTATATTTGACCCGGAATGCAGCTACCACCAGCGGTGTCGAGATCGAACGACAAACACTGGAACATACATGTAAGTTCATATGACATGCTATTTAACTTTACGTGGATTCACGTTATCTTCCATGCTCAATTCTTTGTTTTCTATCTCTCATCTGCCCGTAAAGTGACGAATTCAACCACTGGGTACCGTCCTTGGAGACAGACCAGACAGACGCCGATGTATATGCTGAGGTTTTACCTGCACCAAAAAATTTCTATTTGGTGAATCTCATAAACTGCTTCGGAATATGTGGTGGCTTTTCTGTCTTACTCTGGCTGTCTACTCGTCGGCTTACTCCTCTGGATGTAAGTTTTTTGCTGGTCATCAGAATTTGTTCTTGTTATTTTTTGTCGTCACCTATTGGCTCACCCTTGCTCCGCCTTGTGTTGCTGATTTCGTTTGAAGAGGAAGGTTCACGTTTAGAAATTTGTTTGAGTTCATAATAGTTGTATTTATGCAATTTTCCTTTTATCTGCCCTATGATTTCGCCTACCTGCAGAACGTACGAAAACGGAGTCAGCTCTAACACTAGACCAGTTGTGTTCAGGTAGCTAAATCTATCTTTTGATGACCTAGAATAACTTTTTGAACTACGTCAAGAAGGTTGTTGTGCATTATTTTCTCCCCTGAATTTTTGCAAAATGGTTCTTAGGGGTAGTACTCACTAGTAACATACGATACTCCGTAGTTGTATAAATAAAATTTGTTTCTTATTGCGTTATCTTAACCTGTAAGAAGTTCTGCCAGACAAACATGAACTTCCAACAGTGTTTTTTAACTTAAGTAATTCTGTCAAACGCTTTACTGTTCAGCCTAATAATCCATGTTTTCTTATGAAATTTCACGGTAAGTATGAATCGCGATTTCAGAATTCTTTCCTCCGTCAGTTGTATCGTTGAACCTGAAACCTTTCCATCCATCGCCCGTAGAAATAAAAATATTTTACCTCGCAATAAATATCTGATAGGTGGCAAAAACTGAAAGGCAACAAGCGAAATATTCAATACTACCTCAAGGTCTCATCTTATTGCCTCAATGCTGTATGGCAGAGAATTTGTAGTGACCACCACTCAAAAGTCACCTTTACAAACTATTTATATGCTGGATATTTTTCCTTTTTTAAATTTTCCAGGCATAAAGGTTTAGTAAACGCGTGAGCCTGTTACCGAATATATTTAACCAGGCATCACCATAACAGAGCTATATGTCAACATGGCCATCAGTTATTTGGGAAAAAATAGCTAACAGTCGGACTGTTCCTGCTATCTGCCTTTTTCCACCTGCTCCGCTGATAGTGAATATTGTTTGATGGCCTCGTCTTAAGGGCAATGTTTTATCAAATGACGGTTAAAACGAACGATAATTTTGTTGCGCTGATTGGTGACACATTTCCAACTTTCATGGGATATATTTTAATTTGGTTTTTTTGAAGTCTTGTTTCGCTTTTAACAGTTATTAAATTGAAATTTATTCGTTGGTAAGAGCCCTCTTCAAATAGAATTATTCAAAATTTTTAAAATTCAGGTGTGCCACGATTTCGTGCTCAATCCATCCAGTTGTGAAGCTCAGTTTTATCTTGCGCGAGTTGATAAAAGCGCAGCATGAATCGAATAAGTTCCTTTAACGTTAAACAGCCCAAAACCCTTTCTGTTTTAGATTTCAATGCGTTTTTTGTTTTGTTGACCTTTTACTAAAATCACTAGCTAAATTTACTCGAATATATCAGCAACAGGTTTAATTTCTCTTTCTGAAATATAGTTGATGCATCCTGATTGGCTCATCCGTGTCTTTGGCAAATGTGAGCGACTTTGCGCAAAGTCCCCACTGTCTTCGATTTCGCCTAGAGATTCGCATAAATTTTCTATAACTGCTCTCAATATGAATCTTTCCTACTCTCCTTTTCCTGCTGGCAAGGGAAAAAAAAAGCCACACACAAATTCGTCTTTCTCCAACTTTTTAGACTGAATTGTTATTCTTCTGTGATTGTGCCTGACAAAAGGCACTTTTTTCGACTTTTTAGCAAATACATGTGACAATCATGCCGTTTTCGAATGCTGTCGACTACCTGACAACCAGCTGTCTCCTGCGTTACGCCACTTGGCCCATGGTTCGCACTCTGTGGAAGCTCAACAATCTGACGGCGGAGGACCTTAAACGACAGGTTTTTTTAATCACTTTTCCATCGTTTTCTTTCCCCTCAAAGCCAGCTAAATAAGTGCACATCCAACTCAGGTAGAAAAGCGATGATAGTAAGGAAACTGAACAGTTAAATCTGACTCGCCGGATCAAGCCCCTCAACAACTCCACTCAAAGTAGGAGTATTTTTAGGGAGGACTCGTGATTTCAACTACAAGTCAAACGTGCGGTTGACGTGAGCGAACTTTTTCCGACTTTTTTCTCCTCTCTGATTGCAACACGAAATAAGGCCCTCAATTTTTCTTTGGAGCTCCTTTAATGTGCTTGTTTAGGCGAGAAATAGCAATGCATGTTAGAGGACTTTCGTGGATCATTTCTGGTTTCGTCGCTCTCCTCAGTTAACCACGAAGACCCGAGGGTATAAACCAGCGTGTCTTGGAAATCCCGATTATAGCTGTCACTGTGTGTGTAACCGGAGTTTTAGTGGTTGTGTTGTGCACTTGTGGCCTCTTGGAGCTCCAGTTCAAGCCCGGGTCTTCATGGCCTGAATTAGCTGGCTAAATGTACCGGAACTTGACGCCAGAGGTATCCCAACACGTTAGTTCAATAGTTTCCATATTCCAACAACTTCAAATTCCTTAGCTTGACCGCCGTCTGAAAGGCGCCTCTTTGTTCCCATCACATGTCGGTGTGTCTCCCCTACCCATGTGTCAGAAGCGTGGGTTATTGTTCAAAAAGGATACGGTTTCAGAACTCTAGATAATCGAAACCTTAAAACTCTTCGAACTCAAGGCCACCGCAGTATGTCCTGCCCCGGATGTATTTTCACTTGCAAAGTCTGTTTTACCTTGGCTACTTCACTTTAGTTGATCCCTAGGCTTGCTTGTTTTTTTGCGCTTCTGTGGTGAGCCACTTCTTAGGACCTACTCTTTTCTTATCTAAAGGGTGTTCAAGTTTTTGAAATGACAACTTGCCTGCGAGTCCTGTGCTACCGACTAGCCAGCCTGAAATTGCCTACCTCGGAGGCATGCCTGGCGCCAATCACAGCCGAGGAGGTCTGCACCCCCTGCCAGCCGGATTGGGATGAACTGATGGCCCGTTGCCACACGGACGCCGATCTCCTAGCCATCCTGAAGTTGCTTTTCTCAGTGCCCCTGGTGGATGAGCTTCACCTCTCCCTCCTACTCACCTCCCTCTGCCCACCAATGGGTGCCGCAGGCGGCAGTTTTAAGAACCGTCTGCTGGCCATATCTCAGCTCATCGATCTGCTGACTGCCGTTCAGGCCTTTAGCAGCGACAATGATCGCAGTGATGTGCGCTCAGTGAGCAGCAGCGGTACCACACGTCGGTTCACCGGCTCTGCCAGTCTCCTTGCCATGGAGAATATGGCCTTCCTGAATCGACGCAAACTTCACCGTCTGGTTCGGTTTGAGACGCTGATGAGCTGGTTGAAGGAAAAGCATGTGATCCAGCGCCTGATGAGTATGTCCGTGCGCAGGTCCTCTGCGTTTGCGTGTCTGAGGCTCTACTGTGCACTCTGTTCAAGTTTTTTCCCCATGGGCATCTGGTTCAGTAGGTCATCCCCGTTGAAGTCACGATAAAAAAATTAAAATTGGAGTGAGGTGAGGCGAGAATAAAGCGTCTGTCGCACTGACATTTCCAAAGCTAACGATGGTCACTCCGCGAAAGCAGGTTTCTGTGGACACCTAACTCATGCATTAGGACACTGTATGCTGGAGCACTTATGCACATGACATCATTGCTGTTTGTATGGAGACTAATTCTCAGGAGTTTATTTTTTGCCGGGCCGGTCTGTTCTAGAAACCCTTTTGTGAACTCCAAGGTTATGTTTTAACGGGTGGTGTTCCGCTGGAGCGCCACGAATCCCATGCATACTCGTTCACTCAGTCATAAACCATACTGGACTTTCACTATCAGCCATCTTAAAAATTTCATGCTATTCGAATAATTTTAATCTGACTTAAGTAGGCTGTAATCAAGTCTGCAAGCATATCAAGGAGAGAGGACGCAGTGTGCGTATACAAAGCGCAGGCTCTGGCTTCCCGCAGCGGATTGCTCTTTAAATGCTATGGGTCACACCGAAGGTCAGATTGGCTCGTGGGGCGTGTTAATCAGGCTGCGCAAAGTCCGTATATGGGAGAAGGGTGGTGCATGCCTGGACGAAGAAGGCAGCCACGCCGCGTCAACCCTTGCGTCCAATCACAACACCAGCTGCGCGACAGGCTCGGACAGTCGACTGGGGCAGGAGAAAGGGCAGAGAGGGAGAGGGTGGGGTCAACACTGGGAAATCCATCCTCACGCCACTTCGACGCCTTCCTCCCTACCATCAACCTGAGGCCCTTAAATCCGTCACAGCGCGCTTAGGATCCTGGTTCGAAAGGTTGCCAACTGACGAGAAAATTTGATACATCTTAGGACTGAGTGTCGGGTTGCACTGACTACTTTTTAGTGTCCCGCTGATGTGAGATCCGAGTCGCTCCCTTGAAAGTCTGATCTGTCGGGTGTGTGAAACATGTCTGCTGGCTGTTTAGCTTTATCAGTAACCACACTTGCGTCTACCTTCGGCCGTTTTGACTCTGTCTTGTCATTAGAGCAAGGTGCGTGACAGGAGAGAGAATGAAGTAGATGCTGAGCAAGTCTGACTCACTAGGAACTAATTCACACGCAAATCACTGTCCTGCACGCCCAACCTGTGGGGCACGCGACGGTCGAACTGTCCTTTCGGACACCGCGCTGAATCTCATCGTCGGTTGACCAGAAGGTTCAGAAAGAGAACTGATTCGTAATAGAGGCCAGCATAGAGACACACCTTCTCATGACAATTAAGAACACTGGCACAACTAAAATTATCATCAAATGCCACAAACATTTCAGCAGGAAAACAACCAACGAGACATCTAAATCTCTGTATGGTATTGCGTCAATGCCTATCTCCTGTTTTCCCGGCATTCTCTCGCAATCGGGTCATAGCGCATAGAGGAGAGAGCGAGAGAGTTAGATGCAGTTTAAGTCATTTTAAGTGTGCATAAACCCACTTGTAAGTCTCTGCTAGACCCTCTGTGGGCACGTCTTCTTCACAAGAAAATTTTCGGTTTTAAGAGAATTTTTCACTTCCCGATATTTTTAGAATCCAACATGCCCCTTTAAACTAAAATCTGAATACTTGCCACGTAAGCAAAATGTTACAGTCCCCTATGTTGATGAGAAGGTTCTCTTTAGTGCTCATAATTGTTTTTACAACGTATTTTAGGACATTTTGCAGCCTTAAAAACGTTCGCAATTAGAAAAAAACCCCTTAACCTTAAAGCTACAATTTCTTCCTGTTTAAGATTTTAAGAAGACTTACTTTCCCACGGAATGAATATCAAAAACTACATTTTATACATGCTTTCGATAAAACGTTTTTTTAAAATCTTAAGGTCCTCGAAAACCAATGCCAAATAGTTCATACTACTTACGACTTCATTTTTGTAGAGGGCAGTTTGTGCAAGCGCCCGTAAAGGTGTGCATTAAAAATCCCGGATTCTCTTGTGACGGCACTATCCTCTCGAATTAGGCTGCGCTATAATCAACATTACAAACCCATCTAAGCAAACCTCTGTAGGCGTAAACACATTTTTCATCGAAAAAAACTTTTTGTTTCGCCTGCTTTGACCCGCATGGCCAACGTATAGGTGGGGGTAATCCGCGCATCAGATGCACCAAACAAGACTGTTTTTTTCTCCTTGGGGCGTTTTACCCTTGATGGCGTCACTCAAAGAGAAAACGTGTGTTGGCGGGCAATGTGGATAACAAGGCTCTTGTCCTGCCACCACAACGACCGGCGTTGTAGATGCGCTGAACCAGTAGGTAGGGAGTATGCTGGCAGCACATGGAATGCGTTAAGCGGACTAGGTAGAGTCCGTGGGAGTTTATAACTACTACCAAACCTATGCGGAGGGCGCAGGGGGGTAGGAGGGTGTGCTGGCACACCTAGACGTTGGCTCCCACGCCGAGTCAGCCACTACGCCCAATCAAACGGGCTGACAGGCTCGGACAGCTGATGGCTGAGCGGGGAGAGGGTGAAACCGCCAGTGGTGAAGCTCTACCCACAGCACATTCCCACTTTAATAATGTAAAATGGATTTCGCTGATCTCATGCAGTGGCGGAAAAGGTAAACCATGAAGCGCAACAGGCAAGACTCAGACAGCGGTTTCACAGTTGTTACCAATAATCAGTATGCCATAAGCCTTATGCAGTGAGGTATATAAAGACGGTAACTAAGCGTGCGACCCTTGCTGGTGTGGTTAGAATATCAGTCCATCCCATTCTGCCTATCTGCCAGCTTGCTACTGGCGATAACAAATGGGGTGCCATAGGACAAATGCCTGATATAATACATAGGTATTTTGCCATACAGAAAGGTGAAGGGCAGACGAAATGGGATCGAGTGAGATCCTAAACGCACCAGTGAGGGTCGCGCGCTTACTTGAATTCTATATATACCTCACTGCATATGGCGTACTGATGATCGGTAAAAACTGTGAAACAATGTCTGCGTCTTGCCTGTTGCACCCTTAGCAACATAAATTTGTATTATATGTTGCATGTGTCCTATGGCACAACGTTCGTTATCGCCAGTAATAAGCTGGCGGATGCACAGAATGGGATTGAGTGAGATCCTAACCCAACCAGTGAGGGTCACGTTCTTACTTGCCTTATATATATATATACTTCACTGGATATGGCGTATTTATGATCGGTAACAACTGTGAATCAGCTGTATGCGTCTTGCCTGTTGCACCATTAGCAACATACATAGTATTATATGTTGCATGTGTACTATGGCACAACGTTCGTTATCGCCAGTAATAAGCTGGCGGATGCACAGAATGGGATCGAGTGAGATCCTAATCACACCAGTGAGTGAAAAAGTGAATTTCGGGGGGGGGAAGGAAATATTGCTACTGTTTTTTAATGAAATAGTGAAAGACCGAGATTTCTTTGCTAAAGTGATGGATAACAACACGAGGGCACTTTTATTAGTTAGTTCAGTTTTTCTACGCAAATTAAGGACCTGCGTGATTATTAGTGATGCATTCGTTGTTTAACTTGGGATTCGATTTCTTGAGGTCTCCTTTAAGAAACTTTTTGAGCTAATCTAGGCTTTTTCCAGTGTCCCACCATGATGATTTTATATAACCACACGAGTAAACGAACATCAATTAATCTGGAAGAATAAACAATTACATTAATTCCAACAAAAAAATCACTTATTGAGGAAAAAGTAAGCCTGTTTGGTGATGGCGACACTGTGTCTAGTCTCTATTAATTCGAGTCCGTAGACTATGACGAGGGAGCTCTCCGACATTGTCCGATGGCGCACATTTTCTGGCTAAAAGCGCTTCCCTATATTCCCTAATCTGCCAAAACTACCTTGCAGTCGATAAACTTTCAATAAAAGGAGGGCTGATTGGTAATGTCGCGTCTCGGACACGAAATTTTCAAAATAAATTTGGAAACTAGTAGTTAGACTTTCATCTCATAAGTTCACACACCACAGATTACACGCAAACAATCAGAGACGCTGTCTGGTGGGAGGGAGGAGGGGAGGGGGGTGAGACCACCACGGGATACTCCATCCCCACGCCACATCAGCGCACGCTCACTTTATCCCCTCATTTATCACGGCGTCGTGTATCGCCTGGATGTTTTTTTCTGAAATATCATGTGGAAGTTCCGTTTGGGAAATGGCTCGCTGTAATGAGCTATTTCACTGCAATCGACCAGCCTGTATTGAGCCTTGTTAAACACCTAAAACTCAGGCGGTGAGACATAAGAGTCGGCAGGTGGCCTTGAGCGAAATTTCAGAAAAGAATACATGTTCCCGTTTTATAACCCTCAACACAAGTCAAGTTTGTCGGTGTAGTATCGACTTCAAGTATTGTATCGTTCGCCGTTGTTTCTCTGTTTTCCTCCATACCGCATGACTTGGCCATTGACAGCATAGAGCGATGCCTAGAGGAAAATCCTATCGACATTCCAATACAGCACGTTTCAGACATGCTTAAACTCTGCCTTAACAACTATTGTCAGTTCGACGGCACCTACTATCAAAAAGTTAAGGGCTCCCCAATGGGCTATCCAATATCGGGGCTTCTTGCTGAACTAGTCTTACATCGACTAGAAGAAGGCTCCTTATAACGATTCGAACGATCCAGAGTGTGAATGGGGTCTTCCCGGCTATAAAATTTACACGCGAAGCTGCAACAAGAGATACACTCCCATTCCTAGAGTAAGTGATGGTAGACTCGCAACACGCGTCCACCGAAAGGACTCTACTGATGAAAATCGTGCTTAACTATGCAAGTTACCACCCTGCGGTCCACAAAAGAAGCTGTGTTCGCCCCCTTTACCATCGGGCCTTCCGCTATTGCAGCAATGATGATCTTTTTAAGAAAGAACTATCGTATTTATATCAGTTCTTCCGGTCCAATGGATACCCAACGAGCTTCGAGAAAAATTGTCTTTGATGCCAGAGACGAACGCAGAACCTTGTTTCTAAGCTATATATATGTTTGTTTTCAGCTTAAGTTATACATTTGTGTGTTTTCAATTGAATTTTAGGACTTGAGTCTACTTTTGGAGTAAGTTTGCATATAGCTTTTTTTATAATGCAGTCATGGCTCTGTATAATTTTCGCCGCATCTAATGTTTAGTGTTTCTTGGAGTTCCTCCTTTAATACTGGTCTCCGTTTGCGCGGTGGTTTGCTACCAACGCGCTCCCCCTTTTAAATAGAGGGATCGACAGTCAAAAATACTGGCAGGCCCCGTCCACATCCCCACTTGTCAAGATGGAGTTAGGCCGACCAGAGACTGGATCTGGCACCAGGGTATGCAAAGGCCAAACAACCCGTCTACGCGTACCACACACACGACCTGGTCCCCGCACCGTAGATCTGTTTTTCACATTAACAAAAACGGGTGGTTTAGATCCCAACAGAGTGGGAGTACCGTAAAGGCTGCATTGAGAATGAACCATTGTAGTTTTCATGTTCGTCCTTCGCGGCAGGCGTTGGTATATCATCAGTCGGCAGCCTTCGAAGACGGGACTTTTAGCACTGTCTGAGCCTGTGGCTGATAGAGTTACAAAGCCCGTCTACGCGTGCCGCCACACATGACCTGCTCCCACAATATAGTTTAATTTCGCAAAAAGAGGATTTTTTGTACTTACAGCACAATGCTCGTGATAATTCTCCCACGTCTTGTTCTTTTTATCATGGGAGTATTGACAAAGACAATCGAGACTTGAAAGCCTAGTCGTCCATGCTCGTGCCCCAAACTTGGATACACTACAATTCGATCGTGAACCCTTTGGCTATTTTATACTAATTTGAAGGCTATGTCCGTAAGCCAGGGACTCATCATCTCGGCATATGGCTGGCTAACAGACAATCCTCATGCTTATATTTCCATTTGCAGTGTGATCGCCCGCTGGATGATAAAACGGAGGGAGTCTGTTCTCTCATGCCATGATGCTTAATGTCCAAAACATAAATATTAAAAAGACTACACCCACATGAAGCACTGACTGTCACACTACTGACCCGACGCATCATACCATGCTTTTGATATCGTCTCTGTTCCTTTTAATTTCTCCGGAAATTAATGTGCGAACTTGGAGTCCCTTCTTCGGAACAAGGCGTACTATGCATGTTTGACCGTAAATCCGCTATTTACTGCGGAATCACCGCATAATAATCATGATTTGCCAACAGGCAATTAATGGTCTACAAATAATAATTGATTTGCCATCTTGACAGCATGCGCACTTGGTTATCAGTACACAGATCCGTAATAGGCATGTCTAAGCCGGAAACGTGGTCGTCCCAGCCTCTGATGTCGTTAGGCCGCCTGATTAATGTGATAACCTTGCTCCGAAACTAGCCGATATTCTTTAAACCGTGCATGTGTCCGCCTTATCGCTCTTCACATCCAACCGTTTTTTCCCTTCCCCAGTCAACCTAGATAATGAAACGTACATGAGTAAAATTGGCGAGCTCCTGCGATGTCTTCGGGAACAGATCACCCTGGAGGATATTACTGCGCTGTGGAAATGCCAGGAAGGCCAGAGTGCTGCCGCGGTGACGAATATTCTGCAGCTGCTGGCCGACGTCGGTGCAAGTTGCTTCAGTCAGCCCCAGCTGGACCACCTTTTCAGCCTCATTCGTGAGGTAATTCAGGCGTTTGTTTGCCGACCACATCGCACTGCGCTTCCATGGCGTTGGTAACATACAAAATGCAAAGTTTCACTGGAATATAGGACAATCTTAAAACAAATCAGGGTCGGTATTGCATGTATGATCCCTCATGAGAGGAAACGGGACTAGAAACGTCCCTCCTACGTAATAAGGACTACTGTGCCCTAAATATTCTCCCTATCTCGCTTCCTCTTAACCCTCAACCTAACCCTGAATTCCATGTACTTTAGCGCAAGACTGGTTTCTTTTCCCATGTCCTGTGGGGGCATATAAACGTATCCTACCGAAATCAGGATAGAGCCGCTCGCACGCTCAGTAGACAGCACTGAAGGCATGGAATTGCGTCGTTATCTGCGAGAGAGTTATAAAAATTGCGGTGTTACCGTAGGATTGCAGTTTGATACAGTTTTTAAAGAAGCGAATGTTATTTACGGTCGCCCGAAAATAAGAGACCTATCCCTACCTTTTATTTTCTGAGGTTGCTTTTAATGCCGGATTAATGACACTGACATTCATAGGTATCACCGAAACCGCCACCACCCCTCGGTGCGATTAGTGTCGCTGTTTCCAACGATAACGATGATGACGGCGATAATGCTATCCATGATTATCATGATGCTGATGGTGGTAGTGGGGTTGGCAACGCTGCTCACCGTTGTGGGAATGGTGTTAGGAACCGATGATGGCAAATAAGCGAGTCGGCGAAGTAACAGATCTGATCGCTAGAAAAAGGACATTCGTCACCTGACGTTTTCGATTCACACACTTCCAACCATCATCAAAGGCACCTATAGATAAGGGAAGTAGATTTAGAGCGTTGCAGTGGCAATCCACCCTGGCAGACACTAACACTGATGGGAGAGGATTGAACTGCCGCAACCTGGACCTTCACTCGCTACCCCTTCACACTATGTCATTGGTTTTGCTACCACTGATGATGATGATGATGATGAAGATGCTGATGATGATGCTGATGATGATGCTGATGATGATGATGATGATGATAATAATGATGATGATGATGATGATGATGATGATGATGATGATGATGATGATGATGATGATGATGATGATGATGATGGTAATGGCATTGACTGAAAAAGTTTCGATGAGGTCGAAATGAAGGTGGATGAAGACAAATATACTGACTGCAGTGTGCCTATGGGGACGCTTTCCAGCTCCAGAGAAAAGTTAACTGGTTATGTAAATAGGTAACCGTTCTAATGAGGGATTCCTTGTTTTTGTTTAGATTTCTACAGAGCCTCACTGTTGGCTGTTGGAGTTGTTTCCTGGTTGTTATCTGGTCTCTTCTTCACTCATGGTTATACGCTTTGTTAAGGACTTCTTTCCTTCTAAAACACTCACGCACAGAACTGGTTATCACTGGATATCCAAGTAAGCATCCAATTCACGCGCAAAAGAAGCAGCACGACTCGTCAATCCATCGGTGAAACTGGCGGTGGCGGAAGCTCCTCGCACTCGACTTCCATTCGTCGACGCCGGGCCTCCAAGTGCTTTCCTCGACACCTTCCCGAGCCGACGACCGTGCGCCATGCTCGAGCTGGTCTCCTCAACCTCATAAGCGCCATTGGACTGAACTCCCGGGAACCCTGGGTGTCGGACCATTGTCTCAAACTGCTCTGGCAGCTGGCCCATGGCCTACGCGCGCAGGACATCCTCGTCTCACCCTCTCGGTCACGTTCGTCCGTAGATGGCGGAGCCTCATCAGCGGTGGATGCGGGGGAAGCAACATCGGAATCCGCCACCACACAACAAAACCAGCACCCAACGTCACACCATCACCGTTATGGGGGCAGAACGAAGAACACCCTCGGAAAATTCATCCATGGCCTAGGCACCACCTCGGTGTCCATCACTCTGGACTCGCCGGTAAAGCAGTATATGCATCCAGAACCCACGGAAGCAGCCCTCTCCCAACTGCTTACCGTGCTACGTGACAGTCATCTGCCCTCGCAGGAGCAGCGTCCGCGTCTGGCCAGTTGGCTATCCCTAGCCACCGAGGAGTTGAAACACGTAAGTACGGCCCCGGGTTTATTGCCTCGCTTGACGTCTACTGGTGCTTCCTTAGTCTAAAGCTTATTCATATAGCTGCGAAAAAAATGCGCCGCATTGGCAGTGGCCTTCACCTCTCACCTCTTTTCCAGCTTTCGAATCTTTCCGCAGTGGTTTTATTTTCCTGATCCTACGTCAGCTGCAGTGGTTGAAGTGTTCACCTTCCCATCTTGCATCTCGCCGTTTCTGGCACCGCCTACCGGGTTTTTTTTCTGCGACTTTGAACCGTCCACAAGCTGCGTGCAAACTTAGCATACGCGCTAAAATACCAGCAGCTTTACAGACAATTGACTATGTACCAGCCTGCACGTGCGCTTCTGTACCCATTTGCGAGCTTGCCGTATTGTGTTACCGACTTTTTATTTCCCACGACTGGGTGAAAGTATCTCCTTCATTGGTCGATTGACAATAAACAACTACTAAAATGCTAACATTGAGGACACACAAAAAGAAGCCTGGAATAGCCGTTTCCAGCTTAGTAAACGTTATCAACCAGCCATACCCAACCACACGGACCGCAATCGCTGAGGTTGGAACCCATGACCCGTTTGTTCGAGCTTCGGAATTTGCAACGCCTGGGTTTGCGTATGGCTGTCTGATGACGGCTATTTAGCCAGAAATTCCCACTTTAAGTCTCGCTCGTCTTCGTCGGTAATGTTAGTTTATGTATAATACTGCCGCTGTGCGGCTGTTCGCGGCTTTCGGGTTTGGGTATGGCTGGCTGATGACGGCTACTTAGCCAGAAATGACCACTTTAGTCTCGCTTGTCTTCGTCAGTTATGTTAGTTTATATATAATACTGCCTCTGTGTGGCTGTTCGCGGCTTTCGGGTTTGGGTATGGCTGGCTGATGATGGCTAATTAGCCAGCACTGACCACTTTAGTCTCGCTTGTCTTCGTCTATGTAAAATACTGCCGCTGTGTGGTTGTTCGCGGCTTTCGTCACACGGGACGAGAGTGAGTTTCGTAATGCGATCAATTATCGTCCCTTTATCTTGTTTATGATGTTCAAGTGTTTCCGCTGTCGCGTAGTAGGTTTACTACACATATATCTTACAATTAAATGCATATCCCTTAGGTTAACTGGTTTTAAGCATTTCAAATGTACAATATCAAGTCTCTTTCCAAACATCTTCGGCATTATTTCGATAGCTCTTGATTACTGGGAAATGATTTTTACGAGAAATAACAGTGAAGAACATATTGAGGCACCTTTCAGAAGTACCATTTTGATGATGTAATATAAGTATGTCATGATTCCGTTTGTAGTGTCTTTTATGCCTTCCTAATGTGATAGTAGATGTTAAATGCAAACTATCTTCAAACAAATATGCCTTTAAATAGAAAAGATTATTCTGTAGAGATAAAATGCAGCAAAAGCTTATTTCCATTCATAAATCGATTAAATCATTCACAAAACCGTTATTCAACCAGCATGTCCACATTTTTCATCATTTTTGCAATATCAAAATACACAAAAAAACAATTCCACGATGGAGATATTCGATAAACATTCACGTACGGTGACAAGCTGCTTGGCAAGATTGCTTTTATGGGCATTAGTACGTGATACGAGGAGTTGCTAGTCTGGGCCGAGCACAGTTTTATCTGGTAGAAACTCACTTAAATGTAAATTTCATTTAGTGTTCGAAGAATTTTCGAATCAGCTTGCGATGGAAGCTATACGCCGAGCAGCCCCCTCTAGTCCTGGCGCGTTATGCGGGAATCGGGCGTGTGTGCTGGGGGAACAGGTGTCGGAGCACAACTAGGTGCCCGCTCCCGTTTCCCCTGCCACTCTGTCATGACACCGGGGTGTGAGTGCAGTAGGTCCAGTGCTAGTCACCGTCTTTTCGCCAACTCTTCTGTGGAGCACAAGGTGAGTAGCCTCGGAAACGATAGTTGAACCTGTCATGTCGTTTGTGTACCTCAAACTTTCATGAAGGGGATAGAGAAATCGGAAGCCCTACGATATTTGTATAAATTTTTTTGGAAAATAACTTCAAATTCAATATTAAAAATGGTGAAACAACATTAATAAAAGAAAACTGGACGACCTCCACATTTGTTATGTGTGCATGCATACTTACGGTTGGCGTTCTTGCCTCCACGCCGCCAGCTCATAATCGTGCGTACTGGTAATGGCAGATTTTCCGAGTTGACCGAAGTAAACTGTACTGCATTTAGTACTATATCATTTTTTAACGACCTCTTGTCCTTATATGGGTGCACGAGGTCATTTCAGGTGTGTTTCCGTCGTATTCGATGCTTTTTCAACTGCCTTCGCACAACGAACCCAGACGCTTTTCCTGGCATCAATACAAAAATAAATCACCCCCCTTTACCAACTTACCTGTAAGGCATTATTTTCGTTTCGTGCCTGTAAATCTCGAACGCCGAGGGTTTTGTTTGACGCCCCGCGATGATAGTTGGACTCTACAGTTGCCGACACAATTATATTTTGCCCGTTTTTTCAGGTTGAGCCTGTAATAAATTCACCGCATGGCTACCAAATCACCACGTGGTGAGGTGAGCAGAAATTTGAAACGGTTGTAACACAGGTGCGCTAATGGCTCTTCAAGCCCCAAAAGTACACAGAAAAACTCTCTAAGGACGAACTTCCCATCCTCGTTATTTGGGTCTTCGTGTGAGGCTCATGTCACTCACGTCTCAGGTGTCCACAAAACTAAAAATGGAAGCATTTTGGCAGCTAAGTGGGTGGCAAACTTCCTAAAACTTCAAAACGATTGTTAACATAATCCAAAGGATCGTAAAAGCCGTAGAAGTGGACGATCAAATCAAAGATGCAGCGCATGCGTTAAATTGTGGAATATTTCCCCAAAATCCACACAGAAGATTACCACTTCCCAATTTGTAACGGTAATATGTAAACCTTAGAAAGGCAAAAGAAATTCTTAGAACTATTTTGCATCAAAATAGCACAGCAGATCCCCTTTAAAAGAAGAAATTCATCAAGATTTATTCAATTAGTGCTCTGTACAAGGTAGACTGCACTGAAGATATGAAGTCGATGATGAGTTGATGCACCTCTGCCTATCAACTGGCCGTTCTTAAAATACCAATTTGCGGTGGACAATTCAAAAATAAAGGTTCTTTAACCTATGTTTATCAGAACCTTCAAAATATTTATCGAAGTCATGAGTTCTTGGCCGTTCACTTTCATGTCGATGTTTTTTTCTATAAATCCTGCTTTTTCGCATTCTGCTTTACCTGACTTACATGTAACAGAACTCAATTCCAAATTGAGTGGAAATCGGTCGGATAACATTTTCTACTTTTGCTCAATGCCTTTGCGTAAATATACAGACGTGGATTCAAAAAGCTAATCTCGTATAGCTATTAGCATAGGAGAATGCCAAGTATGGGGCGCTTTTGATTTAGACTCAAATGCTTTGCGGGAAATGAGGACAGTTGCGGTCCAAATGATTAACTCCGTCAAAATTCTGTTCACCGATCGATTTATGTGACGTGCTCGTCTCTATGTGCTTTAGAGATCAGTGTGGAGCCTCCACAGTCAACTACTTGGCGATCAGAGTGTATGACTTCCATCTCCAGGAAGTGGTCGGTTCAATAATGGCCCAATTAAAAAAATAGGTTACTATTATTCGTGCTCTGACATCCATTTACGAAAGGCGTTCTTTAAAGGGACCTGGAAACATGCGTTTTCATATTGCTGATAGAAAACAATTAAATAAATTTAATAAATGTAAATTAAAATTAATCATCAAATTTAATTACGTGGTTTTGACGTTCAAGCACTTGCTGTTTTCTGTATACCTAAAACCATTGGATCCAAAGTATAACAGACTGTAGAACGCCATTTGTTGGAACTTTTATCATATCTCAAAGAAGACTGCAAAGTAAAACAGACGATTTCATGAGCGGTATTTTTATTGACTTTTCGGACACTTCCTTGTTCTATCTTCAGACAGGTAAGGTGACTATTTCAGCTGATCGTGAATAGTTCTGCCTCATTGGCTGCCTCTTATTATAACGGGACTTGATGTACGAATTTTTAACCTGTCTACTTGATGCTGATCAGTTTTGACCTCGACATGGCCAACCGCTGGCGGTCTCGCGGGAGCTCTGTCACCTTCGCGGTCATGCCGTAGTTGCAGCCAAGTCTGCATGCCTGTCAGATCGCCATTTGGCGAGCGGATCAGTTGTTGCTGCGCGTTCGAATTCAGTTGCAATTTAGATCGTGCCAATGACAGTTCGACCGAGGATTCCCCTGACGTGTACGCTGTGCCCCACAGCCTGGTGGGAGCAGGGACGGTAACCTACGCTTGAATGATAATAACTTGCGCAAATCTATCGCGTTCGCGCATCCTGTCTCACCTGGACTCGTTATCAAGACTGGTAGGCGGGCTCGGGAGCAGGTGGTTCTTTTGGCGTAAAACCGCACCTAAGGATGTCACCACACCCCCAGGTTATTGCAAAAGGACCAGGGTTACATATAACAAGAAGGGCGTGGGCAGTGGCTCCGATTTTAACTGAGATGGAGTGGTTTAAAGCACAAAATGAGAAGAAACTTGCGTCAATATATATATATATATATATATATATATATATATATATATATATGGCACAGATATTATACCGTACTTCCGACATAGGTACTAGCTAAAAGCCCAGACACGTGTTTCGCCTATGTTTCTGCTGCTGCGTGACGCAGCAACGAGGGGTTGGGCTCCTCAGTGGGTCCCCCAGCGTTCTCTATGCGGTTTCTGGTATATATATATATATATATATATATATATATATATATATATATATATATATATATATGATAGTGTACTGCTCATCGACCCGCTTAAAGATTATGTATGTTCCGTCCTGCCCTGGAGCTCACTTAAGAGACCTCGCAGGCAGTCGCATAGCGAAATGTCGCATATGTTGATAAAGTGGAACTGAATCCCAGGTGTACCACGCTTGCGATTGGGTATGACTGGCTGATGACGGCTAATAAGCCAGAAATGGCCATTCCGGTCTCCATTGCCTTTGTCAGTTCTACTTAAAAAACATATGCTTCACGTCGCTATGCGACAGCCTGCGAGGGCTCTAATGTGAGCTCCAGGGCACAATGGAACATACATGTTCCTCAAGCAGATCGGTGAGCCGCACACTATCATCATATTACCGATCGCAACCGACAAAACAACAAGCCCGTGGCTCAATGGTAGAGCGTTCGACTCAATTACTAAAGGTCGCGGGTTCAAATCCCAGGTGGTCCACATTTGGGATTAGGTATGACTGGCTGATGACGGCTAATAAGCCAGAAATGGCCATTCCGGTCTCCCGTGTCTTTGTCAGTTCCACCTTATAAACATATGCTCAAACGTTGCTATACGACCGACTGCAAGGGCGCTAGTCTGAGCTCCAGGGCACAATGGAACAAACATATTCCTTAAGCAGATCGGTGAGCCGCAGACTATCATCATATTTCCGATCGCAACCGAGAAAAAAACGGGCCCATGGCTCAATGCTAGAATGTTCGACTCAATTACCAAAGGTCGCGGGTTAGAATCCCAGGTGGTCCACACTTCGG
The DNA here is from genome assembly GCA_017591395.1 of Schistocephalus solidus. Classification (NCBI taxonomy): domain Eukaryota; kingdom Metazoa; phylum Platyhelminthes; class Cestoda; order Diphyllobothriidea; family Diphyllobothriidae; genus Schistocephalus; species Schistocephalus solidus. Next base: position 45,118 of record WEDG01009066.1, on the reverse strand, counting down.
ATTGGGTAGGACTGGCCGACAGCTTATAAGCCGAAAATGGCCATTCCGGTCTCCCATGTCTTTGTCGGTTTATCTTTATCAATATATATATACTTCTTTGGATGTCCGTCTACCAATATATGCATATATATGATAGTGTGCGGCTCACAGATATGCTTATGGAATATGTATATTCAGTTGTGCTCTGGGGCTCAGACTAGAGCCCTCGCATGCGGTCGCATAGCAACGTTAAGCATATGTTGATAAGATACCGACAAAGACAAGCGAGTCCAGAATGACCATTTCTGTCATATTAGCCGTCATCAGCCAGCCATACCCAACCTCAAGTGGTGCAACACCTGAGGATCGAATCCGTGACCCGTTGATCAGAAATCCAACATCAACCATTGAGCCACGGGCTCGTTTTCTTGTCGGTTTAACAGATGGACACTCACCGATCGGTTACAGGACTACCTCGTCCCGTTGTCCCATGGGGCTCACTCTGTAGCCTCACCAGCAGTCGCAGAGCGGTAAGTGATATAGGCAGAGTGATATTACGGGCATGGAAGAGGGAGACTGTACTGACCATTTCTGGCTTACTAGCTGTGGTCAGCCTGTCATACTCAATCCCAGGTGTAGACCACCTGAGATTAGAAACCGTGAGCTTTGTTCATTGAGTGTAATACTACTGTGGAGCCACGTACCCGTTTTTTTGTTGGTTTCGATCAGTAAAATGAATTATAATAGTTTGGTGTTCACCGACCTGGTGAGCTGTCATCTTCTAATCACATCTCGGGTTAGATACGACTGGCTGATAACGGCTAATAAGCTAGAAATAGCCATTCCGGTCTCCCTTGTCTTTGCCTCATCGTGATCTTCGCCACTTTACAGAGCCCGTTTGCTTCGGGAAGCCAATAGATCGGTGTGGGCCTATTCCTGTCTGAATAAATACGCGATCTGCGGCGACAGAGAATGACAGGTGGCGCATCTGATAGACCCAATGTGTGGACTAACTGCGTCGTACTCAAGCGCTATTCCAGTCTTCCTTGTCTTTGTCGGGCATGTTATTCTGTCTATATCCTAAGCTGCCTTACGGCTGCTGGCGGGGCTTGAGAGTTAGCCCCAAGGCACAACGGGACGAGTGAGTCCTGTAACCGATCGGTGACAGCCCAACTACCATTATATATATATATATATATATATATATATATATATATATATATATATATATGTTACAAGGGTCGAGGTTCTTAGGGTACAACAGGCAAGACGCAGACAGCTGTTTCACGGTTGTTACCGATCATCTTTACGTTACATACCTTGTGCAGTGAGGTATATACAGAAATCAAACAAGCACGTGACACTCACTGATGTGGTTAGGATCTCACTCGACCTCATTCTGTCCGCCCGCCAGCCTGCTTCTGGCGACTAAATTGATTAAATTTATGCCAGCTCAAGCAAGCGTGCATCTTAAAAAGTTTTATTTCTCGAACGGATTATTAGTTTATCTTCTTAGTTAAAATTGGGCATTTTTTTTTATAACAAACCCTTCTTCCGTTTCCAGTATTTTAAATAAATGTCGTGACCACATCTGCGCAATTGTGTTTGCTTCTCCTGCGCCTTTGCCAACTTCAGTTACTTCGCACCGAAATTAAGTGAATTAAGTTTGCTAAAGAACATCTCGACAAGGCGAAACCTTATTTACCGGTTTTCGTACACCAGATGTGAATAACCACGTTTTCTTAGGAGAAATGTAAGCCCTCTCCTTCTCCTAAATTCTGATCCATAATCATATGCAGTTCTGTGCCTTAAAGCCAAAGGCGATTGTTTTTTTTACCGACCCACTTAGAATAAGAAAAAAAAATCATAAAAAAGTTATGTTGATTGGGAAAAACTGCCTGGATCGTTTAGGCAACTGGTAATTATACTTACTTGTATTTGTTACGGCTGCGATCATGCGTGATCTAGCCGGCCTCGATGCGCTTTTCCAGGCGTGACGATCCGCGCAGCAGTTCTGGACAGCTCAATCAATTTTTTGCCAACGAAGGAGGCAGAATACCGAAGGTCCGAGAACCATTCCATGGCCTGACAAACGTTTTCGAGCCAGGTTTTGAGCTGACCCCCTCTTCGACGCGCTTCAATTCCCACCATCGGCAGACACAGGTGCTATTGCTTTTGCCTTCTCTCGCCTGCTCTGACGCCGCTGGTTGTATAAGCCACTCTGGTTTAAGCCGCACTTGCTAGCTGAATGACACGCCACCAGCTTGCTCCTGCGTCCAGTGCGCATTGTGCTCTCCTAGTCCCACGTAATGGTTTATGCTGGTCAGCATAATGAAATTCCAACCAGTACACCATCTCCATAATATGGGCTATGATCTCCTCTTCGTGGGTTCCCCGCACTGAGACATTCACTGGTGTAAATTCGCGGTAGAGCAGACATCCAATGAATGTTTTTGCTTAAAGATGTTAAACGGTCTGTGCCTGAATGGGGTAGTGGGAGAGAGTGCGGTAGCTGCCGTGCAAGTCCACTTTCACTTAAAACCAATCTGTGTGTTCCTGCACTACCATGCTCTGTGGAGCACACGGTGGACATCGTCGGACTACGACTGTCGAACCTTCAGATGCACGCAACTGCTAAACAACGAAGTCATAATTAAATTTAGTTCGGTTAACTGCCTATCTGGCCAACCGGATAGATCCCTTCGGCGAACAATCTGTGCTTAAAAGGTATCTTAGAAACGAAAAATGCGCACCGATCAGTGGTAATCGAGTTCTCCATTTATCCATGTAGTTTCCTGTGCTAACGCCAACCATATCTGCGTATTTTTGCGTTATCCTCTGGGAGAGGGCATTAATCTATCTTTTCAGAGTTTACCAACACAATCTTCCTCAACTTTAACCTGGATTTTTAAGTCCACATAAATGGGGGTGAGACAAGATGTGAGAAAGCGCGTCATTTTCAAAAACATAAAAGTTCTTTATTCATTGAATGTTCCGATCTGTAAGTCTCTGTAGTGTTGTGCTCTAAAGCAGCACCGTATCGCTGGTGATCTTGGGGCGTGCATAAAATTGCTAAAGGTAAATTTGAACACATTTACCGACAAAAGGCCAACTTAAACTAGAGTCTCTAATCATATGTTTCTGTATGGCTTATTTGCAGATAGTATGCTATTTAGAACAGAGTGATGACGTGTTAGTTGTTGTGGAAGTATTTTCTAGGTTATATCATACCTCTGTCGAAGAATATGGTCAAAAATGGATCCCAAATTAAGAGGAAACACGTTTTTTTGTTTTCGGCACAAATATTGTCAGTAAAGGGATAAAGAGGCAACATATTTTCTACATACTTTGGATAGATATTCAGTAGAGAAATTATTAAGCGCAGGACATTGATGTAAATGCCAATCCTGTTTACACCATGTTCTGGGGCACACGGTGGAAATCTTCATCTGCGAAGATCGAACTAAGACATTTATTTGACACATCTGGCCTATTTCATGAAAAAAAGGATTAAAATTCTAAAATGTTTCCAATTAGAAAGGATTATCTAGATGGGGTTGTTATTATTATTATTAAATGTCGTTCAGCATAATCGCAAGAGATTTCAGTCAAGTCGGAATGCCGACTTTTTTCGGCATAACTTTAACTTCCTCTGGTTGCAGCTTTCATCGTCTAATTCTAAATTCAAAAGAATTGTATTTTTAGGTTTTAATAGCATCTTCGATTCCCGAACGATGTAGAATCTGACCTACAATCGCAGGAAAATACCCTGGGAAAAGGCTCCACTATAAGTAATCGTACAAGCCTACTTAAGTAATTCAGAAGATTGATTAAATTTTCATGAGGGATAGGCCAGATGCTCCGTGTGTATATCAGAGCATGGGGATGAACTCATGCAAGACTATTTCCGGCCTATCCCACCTTTATTTAGTCAATGTTAAACCCCCTACAACCATATACACACGCCCACAGCGCAGATGGTCCACGGACGAACTCCATCAGATGGGTCATAAGCAATTCACATAACCTGCCTTTCCCCAATGGAACTCTCCGTCGCTGCATATAGGGCACTTGTGCATTTAGTTATGGAGTGTACAGCGATCCACACAAACTCCGTTGAGGTATGCTAGCAGCGACATGCCATCTGTTTATATCTCTGGTCCCAAATGTTGGTCTGCTTTAGGATTGACCTAGAGAAGGCAGCAAATTTCCAAGTTTTTGGCTGAGTGATCACCTGGCAGGTGGCTATCTGTTCGTAACATCTGTCGTCCACTCGGACCTTATTTGTTTCGGGGGGTGGGGGGTGAGAAATACCCGAAACCGAAAAGGAAGATGGAAAGGCGATCTCTTTAACCAAGCATTCGCCCATTCGGTGTTTCTAACATTGGGGTTGCACGATACGTCCCATTTAGGTATTCTCTAACAACTAGACATCTTCTTCTCTGGTGATTTTGTTGTAGCACGAAAGAAGTGTGTGGAGCTCGGCCCCAGGAGCCCCACAGTTTTATGTTTGTACTAGTTCCCATTATTAATTCGAAACTATGGCGTTCTCACGGGATCTTGTGTGTGTGCAGTAGGCGTGAATCCTCCATTTTCAGGGCTTTTGAGACGCACCTAATCGATGCCTGCTCTGTGCGTATCTTCAAACTGACCGGAAATAAGTTCATATATCATTTTAAAACTCTACGAATGACTTTTAACCTTAAACATAGCCGGCTTACTTTGTAACGTCCTGTTAAAATCTATTTCCAACCTCGTTGAACGCTTTCCCAGTCTTCGGAACAGTGATCTCGACGATTTTTGTTATGGCTTTCATCACATTCTCAAATTATTTTAATCATATTCCTGCGTAACTTCCCAGTTGATCCATCTTTCCTGAACCATAGGGTAAGCCTTTGTCTCACAAATTTTATGCATTCTACTTTTATGAACTATAAACCGTTCTTTTATTGTCGACCTTGGGCGGGTACGGGTTATGACCCAGCCAATCACTAGAGAGCCGCACATATTTCACTGTCCTCTGATGCCAACCCAATACCTGAGCCTTCGCAGCGTGACCCCAGTTGGAATCTTAATCGTGAGCCTAACCCCTCTCGTCTTCGTCGCGCTTTTACCTGTAAAAAATCGAGTCTATATTCCCGCCCCCATTCGTCGACGTTTGCCGTCCGTCAAGAGATCTGACAAGGTATAGATAGATGTGTATTTCCAATTGAGCTAGCTGATAGCTAATCGATTACTTAAATTCACTCACCATTTTCAGTCAACTCTTTTAATCTTGAAAGTGTTTCCGGATCTCCTAACAGTTGAGCAGGCGTTTGATAGTGGGAATCGATTGGTAAAAATCTTTTCGGTAAAAAAACTAAGTATTTCGTAAAAGTGCGTTCTTTATATGACAGTTATTTCTTTGGACAATACTTCCTGCTGTCTAAGTAACATCCGAAGCAGAGAATGTATCGGCCATCTCGCTTATGCTGCGCCAAAAGTGCAAGGAAATTATTTATGTCACTCCCAAGATAAATCCTGTTCCCTATGATCAGTCTTTTTTTAAAGTTAAGGCGCGTTCTTGCCTTAAAGTACACATGGACAGCACGGGTATTGCTGATGTCTTACTTTTGCCTGTGCGCGAACTCTCGCTGGACTTCAGTCCATCCTTTTTGTCAATCAATGGCAACTGTTGCATTCTTAATTTAGTGCTACTTTTTTTTAAAAAATATTTTTCCCAAAACGGTTGTTTATTTTTTATTGCTAATATTTTTTCGCCTTTGTCTCTTCCTTTTTAATTTTAATTTCTATTCGTCACTACCGCTCCAGTATTAATTCGTCGCCACTGTATATTTTAATTTTACTTCTTTTTGGAATTTTTTGCTTCTAGTGCTTTTACTTTCAGTACGTTTTATGCAGTGTGTGTGTGTATGTCGCGCCCCCTAAACGGGCCACGTGGTAGATGCGTTGGACCAACACGGGGGCCACATTAGGGCACGGCAGGCGTTATTCGGATTGCGCTCCCATAACAAATGCCGAATATGGAGGTGTGGTGGTACGCCTAGGGGCGGCTTGGACTTAGGGGACCCAGCCGCACCAGCCACCTGCGTCTTCTCCCGCCTCCGGTCTTCTTGACTCTGTCTTGACACCGGGCTCAGGTGGGGGAGGAGGAGAGAGTGCGGTAGATGCAGCGCAAGTCTACTATCACTTTAAACTAAATCACGCGCAAGTCACTGTCCCTGCTCAACTTTCCCATGGAGCATACGGTGGACATCGTCGGACTACGACTGTTGACCTGTCGTGTGTCGCATGGGCCTTTTCGGTCACATTCGCATCCATAACAGCGGAATTCACCGCAATGCCGACAACACCGATACCCGACACACACCCTCCGCTCTAGCCATTATTAGCGCCACCGCTACCCCACTACCATGAATGACACCCCCTTAGCCTCTTCCGATTTTTCCTGCCCACACTGCGCCCGCAAATTCAACTCACGTATCGGCTCGATCATCTCATGCGAATCCATCGCACGGAGGCTGGTAAACCAGCGCCTAGGGCTCCGACATACAGGCGACGTGCCCGCCTTCACTGCCCTCACTGCTCCCGCACATTCACACACTGCATGGGACTATTCGGACACATGCACATTCTCAAAAACCTCCGGTAAACCACCGGAGGCTAAGCTACATCAGCACACACAATCTACACCAATACATCGACAACACCCTCACAATCACCATGTACCTGAGTATATCTCGGTTTCCTAGAAACCGTGGCTGGGAAGGCTGCCAATCTGACGCTTACACCAGACCACGCCGTTGGCTCAGTGTATGTGCTGTGTGTGTCGAGTGGCTGACCAGTGGACTGGAAGTCAGACGGCGATGGCTCCTCCATATCCCCTGAGTAAGTAAATCCTTGTGTGTGAGTTATGGGGGCCAGGTCGTGCTGTGGCGCGCGAAGACGGGTACGCCGATCCATCAGCCAATGCGCCCACTCCCACATCCGGCAACTGACCGGCTCGGACATTTGTCTGATTTTGGGGGTGGGGGAGAGAGTGAGGTCGACAGCTCAACGCATTTTCCTCACTATAAACAATCTTATGCGTTTGAAACTATCACGCTGCGCTCAAAACCGTGGCTTGGAAGGTTGCCAACTGACGGGATAACTCTGACGCGTTTGAAACTATCACGCTGTGCTAAAAACCGTGGGGGTGGGGGAGAGAGTGAGGTCGACAGCTCAACGCATTTTCCTCACTATAAACAACCTGACGCGTTTGAAACTATCACGCTGCGCTAAAAACCGTGGCTTGGAAGGTTTCCAACTGACGGGATAACTCTGACGCGTGTGAAACTATCACGCTGCGCTAAAAAGCGGGGCTTGGAAGGTTGCCAACTGACGGGATAACTCGGACCGCGTGGCCAGCCCAATGTGTGTTTTGTGTGGAGTGGCTGACTACCATGAATGACATCGCCCCAGCCTCTACCGATTTCTCCTGCCCACACTGCGCCCGCAACTTCAACTCACGCATTGGCCTGGTCGGTCACCTGCGAATCCATCGCACGGAGGCTGGTGAACCAGTGCCTGGGGCTCCGACATACAGTCGACGCGCCCGCCTTCACTGCCCTCACTGCTCCCGCACATTTACACACCGCATGGGCCTATTAGGACACATGCGCCTCCACAAAAACCTCCGGTAAACCACCGGAGTCTAAGCTACGTCAGCGCACACTACCTACACCAATACATCGACAACACCCTCACAATCACCATTTACCAGAGTATATCACGGTTTCCTAGAAACCGTGGCTGGGAAGGTTGCCAATCTGACGCTTCCACCAGACCACGCCGTCGGCTCAGTGTATGTGCTGTGTGTGTCGAGTGGCTGACCAGTGGACTGGGAGTCAGACGGCGATGGCTGCTTTATGGGGGCCAGGTCGTGCTGTGGCGCGCGAAGACGGGTACGCCGATCCGTCAGTTAATGCGCCCACTCCCACATCAGGCAACTGACCGGCTCGGACAGTTGTCTGATTTTGGGGGTAGGGGAGAGAGTGAGGTTGACAGCTCAGCGCATTTTCCTCACTATAAACAATCTTATGCGCTTAAAACTATCACGGTGCGCTTAAAGCCGTGGCTTGGAAGGTTGCCAACTGACGGAATAACTCGGACCGCGTGGTCAGCCCAATATGTGTTTTGTTTGGGGGCGGCTAGGGCCTAGGAGCCCCGGTCGTGCCAACCACCTGCACCCTCTCCCATCTCCGGTCTTCTTGACTCTGTATTGACACCGGACATACAATAGATTGCTTAACTCATGAAATGTCTATAGCAGAATTTGAGGTAGTAGCAGGGCAGGCATTTTAAGGTGTTAGTTCTGTTTGTTGTATTAAATTGATGAACAAAATGCTGTTTAATAATAAAGAGATCACTTCAGATCAGTTTATGCATTGGGTAAACGGGACTGAATGGGGCAAAATCCGACGTTTCTTGCTATCCAGGTATTTTCCTACGCTATAACAGGCTACAGGTCAAAACATTTTGCTTTTATGCACAGTACTTTAAATGAACATTAATATAAGCCGGAAAAATGTGCATTATATCCCTTCGGAGAACGGAAAATTGTGTTTTGTTTTCACGAAAATCAGGTGAACGCAAGTTTGAGAGCTTACATTGTTTTCGAAAAAATGATGTTATATTAAAGTTTTGCAAAATAATGACGTTTTGTACAAAAAAAACGCTGTAAAAATTTTGTGAATATACTTTGTTTTACCACACCGATAGTTAGGACCGAAAACGCGCATATATACGAGACGCGATGATACACCGCGACATTTCGCAGTCACGGCTTACGCGAAACCTAAAAACTCAATTTCGGTTTGCAGTTAACTATAAATTCATAAGGAAACTTGAAACGGAAGGGGCAGAAAATTCACATTTTATGGCAAAATCTGAGTATATATTCGGCCACTCATTTGTGAGTTTGAAAGCTTAGAGCCGACTGAGAAGTAAGCAAAGATATCGAAAAATGCTACAAAATGAAAGAAAAAAGAGAGTTCTTAAATTTTTCTAACGGAAATGTTATCCCTGTATTTCAGTACAGTCGAAAATCTGGTCAAATGGCCCCAGTTTTTTCTTGACTTCCCTTTGAAAAAACGTTAATTACGCAGGAATTCGACAGCGAAACATCTTATTAAAGCTTTTTTAAAATGATAACTTATTATAGGAAATTGTTTCTAATTTTAGGCATATATTTTTCCAGCTTTTGTTGTGAAAGTTCATTTTTCATGGCAGCGGGTTTTCTTGTTTGTGTGAGCTTACAAATATGACCCAGACGGCCGTCTGCATTAGAAAGAATGTCCAAAAGTCACTGCTTCTGTAAATACTTTTAAGAACTAAGTTATTTTGAGGGTTCACCAAACAGATCGAACGGAATGTACATTTATGGGCAGTCGACTGAAGACACTTAAAATCGTAAAGAATTCACCTCATTTTCAAAGACTATCTGCAACTCATTGTAATATAAAACCCGAAATATTTAGAGAGAAATTTAACTATAGAATAGTCATTTTTATATACATCAAATGGTACGTTTACGATTGCACCTGACGATTCTATTTGAATTTTTTAGTCATCGACCGACCTGTGAACATGTAAGCTAATGAAATATTATATTCATGTGACATACCTATCGGCTCAATGATGCGAAAATCTTCTTGCTTTGGTCAAAAGAATCTAAGACAATGTGTAAACAAAAGAAAAACTACCAATTCTTGTGAAACGGTGTTGGAATATACACTTTTATGTTAGGCTCCTTGATGACGGCCATACTTTACGTTGCGCTTAATCTAGAGGAATATGTACGTGCAAAACTCTGAAAAAAGATTATTTTCAAATTAATTTTGACTTTTTCTGCTTTATTCACTCGTTTAATTGCATGGGCAGGCTTCCTATACATTCACAAATTCAGTTTACTCAACTAGATCATTTTTGCAATTTTTAGTTATCCGTACCTATCCTAAAAAAATTAGCATTTCTAGACAATGTAATATTAATTTAAAAACCACAAATGCCATATATTTCCTAAAGATCGGTTCTTTATTGATGTAAAATTTTGGTGGACGCAGTGTGCGCTGATTTCGCAAAACGGGCCATAAGTCATGAAATCCATCAGATTCCATGAGTTGGGACACCTACTGTAGGTGGTGGAGGAGGAGAGAGTGCGGTAGCTGCAGCGCAAGGCTGCTATCACTTAAAACTAATTCACGCGCAAGTCACCGTCCCTGCACCACCCTTCCGTGGAACATACGGTGGAAATCGTCGGACTACGACGGTCGAACTGTCGTGTGTGTGTTTGTGTGACACAGCTCGTGGAATTTGCGCAAATTCAAGAAATCTCTCTCCCTGTAACCAATCGGCAACCTGTCCAGTGAGCCTCAAAATTAATAATTAACGACATGCTCCTGTACGTAAACGCACAATTTGCAAATAATAATTTGTCGAGGAAGACGGCAATGCCGAAAGCGCGCAAATGGTTTCAATGGTTAAACTCATATTTTAGAGGTGTACTAAAACTCTATGCCATTGATCCAGTAAATTGAATGACACAAGTACATTTATATTTCCGAAGGATTCTTTTCAATTTGCAATTTAATAACCTCTATCAGTTATTCTAATACTGAATACGGCAGTTAGTCAACTATATGCTATTTGATTATGGGTTCCAAAAACCGTTAAAGGAGCACTAAATGTAATATTTCCGTTTCAATATTTTTCGGATAATGGTTGCTAAAAACAACGAGAATTTCGATCTGAAAATTTTTATAATAGTGCGAGCTTTAAAACGATGAAGTATACATTCCTACAGCATTTTATCTGTTTGCAACACCATCGCTCTTTTATTTAAAATTTCGTGCGGTCTTACTAGTATAGAGGAACGTATGATTTTTTAAAAAATATATTAGCAAGCTCTTGCAGGCCACGTTTACGAATTATTTTGGAGTTGAAAAAGGGTTTTTGACAAGTATAAAATTCAAAGAAGTGATTTACTTTATCCCGTTTTCCATACAAAATATTTTAAAATCAATGCTGAGTGTTAATTCTACAGGAGGCCTTCATTCTGTCCTGATTGAAATATCTTTGGTTAGCCTGCGTGGTAAGTAATATTACAACCCATCCTCGAAGCACACTCCTTCCTTATCGAAACCACTTCGGTTTTTCGGTTTCGCGATATCGGCTATCAGTTAGAATATTCCGTTAGTCCGAAATATGTTTTTCTTAAGATATGCAGAAATGCCGAAAGCAAAAAATTCGGGGTAAAAAATTAAATCCATATTTTTGAAATCACGAGAAAACTTTCCATGAAAATGCTCAAATAATTAGCACGATACAAGCAACACAACGTTTGCAAAATGTTTCATCAGCATTTTCGGAATAGAATTAATGTAGTATGTCGTATGACAAGTTCTCAACTGCTTACTGTTTGGTTACGTATTTCTAATCTGTGTCACGAGAAGCGGTTGATGTTTATAGTAAACGAGATGCGGCTAACGAAGACCAAGAGGTCTTGACTTTATGGATTAGATATGGCCGTCAGAGGAGTCGAGGCTTTCGTACGGCAAAATTTCGAGAGGCCGGGAATACATAAAGCACGTAAAACCCTAAGCGTGCGGTTTTTGTGACTTTAGAGAATTGGGATTACTGCACGCTTTCGGGCCACGTGAATTTCGTACAACGTTTTTGGATTGCTTCAAATATCAGCATATGCTTTTAGGTTTTCGGTATTTTGAATCGATTTCCTAAAACGAGAGTTTCAATAGATTGTTTTCGCTTCGTTAAAACAAACCAAATAAGGCTGTCTGTTTTGGATTTGACCATTAAGTGAAGGGGAGCTTTATATCTGTCGATTCACTTGAACGTAAAATCTAATGGTTGTATAGAAATCCGTTCCACAGGGACAGTCTGCGGTGAATATGGTCCTGATCAACCTTTTCTAGCAAGCCGGATCTGGAAAAATGTAATATTTACTGCTATATATTTGGTGAATGCAAAGGCTCCTCATATTTTTTCCAGGTAACTTCGAAGGAAATTCAAAGCGATTTGCCTACTTGCGCACTTTGTTGACAGATACTGAGAATTGTTCTGCCGTCAACGACGTAATTACCGTTTGTATTTTATTTTATTTTTAATAAAGGTGCTTTTTTTGTCTCCGTTAAATTTTAGCCACAATTTTACGATTATAAATCTTAAACAGAATAACCTTATAAAGAATAAAATATTTTCAAGGGACACCACTGCGCCTGTTGCATTTCTAAGTTGCCTATTAAAAGCAATTCGACCAGGAGAGATTAGCAGTAACCAAGCGTTTAAAATGTTTGCTTCGTAGTGGATCATTTCACGGTGACACGGGGAATATTTTCCTATGCCTAAAAAGAACCCTTGTTTTAAAATAGAGCATTGCATGGAGCCGTTATTTCGGAATTTTAAGACTTCAATTCACAATAATTTTAATATAAAATTTTACGTCAGAAAAGTTTTCTATTTTCGAAAATCACTTGGTTACTCAGATCCTAATTTATCCGATTTACGTGACCGAGAAAAATTGTCAAGTTGGCAAGGGTCGTTTTGGTAAATCTTTTCTTTTTAAATAAATATCTTCGCGTAGAAAAGCATGGTTTGAATCACATAGGTGGTCACAGACAGTACTTAACCCAATAACTTGCTTGAGAATAAGGGAACGTTTATTTCTGCTCAACATTGTAAACCCTTGCGTAGTAATTACTTTTAAGCTCCAGAGCAACATTGCTCTGCCCCTGATTTTTTTGGAAGGACTATGAGTCGTTTCAAATTTGCTATCGCATTCGACTTTGAATACAACCCACCGCACCTAACAGAACGCAGCCAATATGTCATTGGTAGGTATTCGGACTTCAACCTACTCAAATGTAGATTAAGATGTCCCATCTCCTGGACATTAGTTGTTGTATGCTTGGTTACCGGGACTAAGCCGAAAATGGTCATTTCGGGCTCGCTCGACTCTGCCATTTAATTTTAAACATTATTTGTTGTTATATTCAACTGTCCTAAGGATCCAACTGAAGCCAAAACTAAATCCAGATAGGCTTAAGTCCCTTCTCCTGCGATCGGATTCAGACTGTGCTACTGACGAATAACTCGTACTTGTGGCTAAGTTTCTACCAGCGTTTTTAAATGAGCCGTTCGGAGAACACACTTGGCAAAAGGGCTTTCTCTGCATACGTCAGATTCCTAGGCAAGGCAGCATGCGTGGTTGGGGAGGTGTGTTGACACGTACGATCGTTACCATGAAATGTGGCGGTGAAAGTCTTCGTAGCCCTTAGATTACAATTGGGCGGCATTGCGGGCTTTTGAAATTGAGCTGCCATCTTTTATGCTCTCCATTCGCATGTAAATCCTCTGATATGTATGTCGGTTGGCCTATTTCACCAATTCTATACCGAATTTTAACCCTACTTGTTTATTCCAACTACAAAAAATGAGGTCATCAGCGTACGACGCTGGCACTGTTTTGAAAGAAGTCCCGTTTGGTCGATATTTTGAGATGCATTCAAAGACGATTCTTCATGATGTCAATATATGCATTCTTCAGCCATTCAGTTGTGATCTTCCGGTGTTTTGTAGTTTGTGTTTCCAATCTTATTCACGGTGAATGGAGGACACTTTTTGCTGAAAGTTTTGGAAATTTTTACTTTCAAAATAAATTATAGCTCTCTCGCTCTCATTGCGACAGGCTAAGCAATCCACTGCATAACATTTTTGACATTTGGGGCAGGACCATGTAAGGCAGTAAGTTGAATCGACAGCAGAGAGCTGTCCACGAGGTCTTAATGTACACAGACAGACATGCAAGTGAGGATGCATATGTCACAAGTTCAATTGATTGATCAGCATTACCGGTAGGTATGGCGTAGGCTGGACGGTCATTTTTGGCTTTGGTTGTCGTCTGATAGCCATATACGAGTCCGAAACCCATCTGCTCACTTAAATTAATGCCCTGAGAGTTTTGTTCTCGGACTATCAACTCAGACCAGAACAATTTACGCCAGTAGAAGTGACGTTCACCACCTTTGCCTGATTCATGGACGGTGTGAGAGCGTTTCTCTGTGTTCTTGGACTATCACTTTGAGGTTTTGGACAGGCTGTCACAGAGAGATGGACTCACGTGGTGCTGACTGTGAAGCTGCAACTCACATCCGCACTAAAGTTTCCACCTTCCCCACATTGGTGATGTGTGAGGGTGTGGTGCTGCTCTGTCCTCTCTCTCTCTCTCCTCCTCTCCTCTCTCTCTCTCTCCTCCTCTCCTCCTCCTCCTCCTCCTCTGTCCTCCTCTCTCCTCTCTCCTCCTTCTCTCCTCTCTCCTCCTCCTCCTCTCCTCCTCCTCCTCTGTCCTCCTCCTCCTCCTCTCTCTCCTCCTCCTCTCTCTCTGTCCTCCTCCTCCTCCTCCTCCTCTCCTCCTCCTCCTCTCCTCCTCTCCTCTCCTCCTCCTCTGTCATCCTCCTCATCCTCTCTCATATCTCTCTGTCATCATCTGTCTGTCCTCCTCCTCTCCTTCCTCCTCTCTCCTCTCCTCTCCTCATCCTCATCCTCCTCCTGTCCTCCTCATCCTCCTCTCTCCTCATCTTCCTCATCATCCTCTGTCCTCCTCCTCCTCCTCATTCTCCTCTCCTCTGTCCTCCTCCTCTCCTCCTCTCCTCTCATCTCCTCCTCCTCCTCCTCTGTCCTCACTCTCCTCATCCTCTGTCATCCTCATCTCTCCATCTGTCTGTCCTCATGTCATCCTCGTCTCATGCCTCATCCTCCTCCTCCTCCTCTCATCATCCTCTCTCCTCCTCATGTCTCCTCATCCATCCTCTCGTCTGTCTGTCTGTCATCTCCTCCTCTCCTCTCTGTCCTCTGTCCTGTCTGTCTGTCTCCTCTGTCCTCTGTCCTCTGTCTGTCCTCTGTCGTCTGTCTGTCTCATGTCTGTCCTGCCTCTGTCCTGCTCCTCCGTCTGTCTCTCTGTCTCTGTCTGTCTGTCTGTGTGCTCTGTCTCTCTGTCCATGTCTGTGTCATCGTCGTCTGTCTGTCTCGTGTCTCGTCGTCGTCGTCATCGTCGTCGTCTGTCGATGGTTCTCGTGATCGTGGTCAGTGGTGGAGTGTGGTGGTGGTGATGAAGTGAAGTAGTAGTGGTGGTGAGTGGTGAGTGGTGAAGTGAAGTAGTGAAGTGAGTAGTGGTGGTGAAGTGGTGAGTGAGTGGTAGTGAAGTAGTGGTGAGTGGTGAGTGAGTAGTGAGTGGTAGTAGTAGTAGTAGTAGAGGTAGAAGTAGTAGTAGTGGTAGTAGTTGTAGTGGTAGTAGTAGTAGTGGTAGTATTAGTGGTAGTAGTAGTGGTAGTAGTAGTAGTGGTAGTAGTAGTAGTAGTAGTAGTGGTATTAGTAGTAGTAGTGGTAGTCCCTCTACCGCTGCGTAACATTTATTAGCAATAAGTAGCACATAGTAAGTTTACTTTGTCCACAAAATCGATACAAAAACAGTTAGGAATACGCCGTCTAATAAATAAAAGTCACTTTAAAACGCAATGGGCAAAGAAAGGAGGATTCGACAAATTAACAGAGATTGTTTAAATGAAAGGATCGGAGAATACCAGGGCACATCCAGGTTTACTGCCTGTTCCAGGTTTTGGCGCACGTCACATTGCTTCCTCTCAATGTAAGCTGTTTTCACGCTGTGCAATGTTTGGTTTGGTCGGGTACGAACAGGTTTTGAGAAAGAGTCCTGGAGAATGCGGGGACGCTTTTTACTCTGTGTAAAAGCATCGCTGACTGCCTGCTGAACTGCGGTTGATGCCCAACTCATAAAATCTCATTAATTTTACAAGAAAATCCCTGTTAGTCAAATCCAGCCCACGTTGCGTCTTCCAAAGTCGTACGGTAGTAAAGAAATGACCGTTATTAAAAAGAAGGTAAAGTGTGACTTATAAATTAATATTGACTGGCATAAGGGAAAGTGATTTTTTACCAAAAAACTCAAATTTCAGATAAATCACTGAAGTAAAGCTAACTTAAGGGTGCGTGAGGATAGATGCATGAAAATGAGAAAATAATTAAACCTGATAACAAATACCAAAGATCAATAATTTTTAACTGCCTTTTTTGCATTTTAAATGGCAGCAACGTAATATGCAATCCAATTCAGGGAGCAATGGATAGTTTAGGTTCTAATATGCGAGCTTATTACACGCCAACATCCATAAAAAATCCTAGTACTACCGGTCCCGTCTTTCTCATTGACCTATCCTTTGATCTCTGAGTTGGGTCACATATTACGTTCTTGCCGTAATTTATTCAATATGAGTCGCAGGCAGTCCAGTTTTTTCTGCATGAAAAAAAACTCTTTTTTATCCTGCCTTGATGCGCTAAAGCCAACTACAGTTAAACAAGCTTATTACTAAGTGTTTTTTGACACAAAGCGTAACAAACAGACAAAGCATAATTTGAAAGCTGAATTCGTCCTTCCTCTCTTGAAAAAAATGTGATAACTCATGCCTGTATGTACCCGATTTTCTTGAACGTAAAAACTTAATTTTCCTTTCCCGGAACGGATTTACCTAAAACTTTTTCCGTGTACATTAATTTCAGTTTATAGTACAAAGCTCACAAGCAAGCGCTTTTAATCTGTAGCTTTCAATAGCTTAGAAAATTACTTCGACAACAAGAAAGGTCGGATTTCGTCCAATTTCAGCCTCTGGCTTCTAAAAAACAGAGTTGGAATGAACTCTTCCTTAGTAAAGAGGTTTTTGAACCTCAAATCAATTCAACAAACTAAATAAGCGACCTCAGCTGTGTTTTATACTACCTCCTCAAATTTTGAGCTTGCCATTTCAGGAATTAGGCAGTCTGTTGCAACCTCCAACAAATACCTATTTCATCCCTCAACTACCCAGTCCTTTTTCCCAGGTGGTTTCTAACCACTTCCAGACATTACAGTTGATTGCCTTACTCATGAAATGTCTATATCAGAATTTGAGGTAGTAGGAGGGCAGGCATTTTAAGGTGTTAGTTCTGTTTGTTGTATTAAATTTATGAAGAAAAAGCTGTTTAATTATAAAGAGATCACTTCAGATCAGTTTATTCAAGGGTAAACGGGGCTAAATGGGGCAAAATCAGACGTTTCTTGCCCTCGTTTTGAGATAGTTTGGACCACAGTGCACAAACGCAGCTGGTCATCAATATTTCGCCTCATTCCTGTCGAGTACAATCAGCTTGTTCCTTGGGTTGGAGGAGGAGGTGGAGAGTGCATCTGCTTTTTCGACAAATAATCCCCAAGTAGGTGAATGGCCATGCATGGTTGGGTTTGGCAGCTAACGCGAGAGTTTCTTTTTCGGCAAAAGGCCTGGGTGTTGTCAGCGGAGGAGGAGGAGGACGACGACGAACTCGACTACCACGAATGAACAAACAAGACGCAGTTTGGGAAAATCGTCAACGCCCTGTCCAGAAGGAGGTGAAAACGTGCCAAAAATAACGGCTCATAACAAAAATATCGCTCAACTGAAAGGAAGGCCAAGGTAGCGAATTGTTTTGAGTGTACAATCGATCATCAGATACGGCTTAGCTTCCAAGTTAAACTTAATAATGTCGACTGTTTACAACCCATTCCCTCTTTATTCGTCTTTATTAAGAACTAGCGCCATGAATTCTAAACCTTATATACATGTTCGTGTTGGCAGAGTGATACTAGGCAAGATACTACCAGTTCGATACAGCGTGCATCCGAGTTTAATGTGCCTGCATTCAGTTTATTTTACTCCAAACTAGCATTTTGGTCATCTTCGCTGTGTGTGGGCCACGTGGTAGATGCGTTGGACCAACACGGGGGCCACATTAGGGCATGGCATGCGTTATTCGGGTTGCGCTCCCATAACAAATGCCGAACATGGGAGGTGTGGTGGCACGCCTAGGGGCGGCTAGGACTTAGGGGACCCGGCCGCGCCAGCCACCTGCGTCCTCTCCCGCCTCCGGTCTTCTTGACTCTGTCTTGACACCGGGCTCAGGTGGGGGAGGAGGAGAGAGTGCGGTAGATGCAGCGCAAGTCTACTATCACTTTAAACTAAATCACGCGCAAGTCACCGTCCCTGCTCAACTTTCCCATGAGCATACGGTGGACATCGTCGGACTACGACGGTCGAACTGTCGTGTGGGCATGTTTGTCTCTAAACGGACCGCGTGGTATTTGAGCTGGACCAATGCGTGAGCTATATCAGGGCAGGGCAGCCGCTGTTGCAGTTTCACGCCGCGCCAGCCAACTGCTCTTTATTCCGCCTCTGGTTTTCTTGACTCTGTCTTGACACCGGCCACAGGTGGGTGCGGGAAGAGAGGGAGTGCGGTAGATGCAGCGCAAGTCAAATATCACTTGAAAATAATTCACGCACATACCACCGTCCCTGCACCAGCATACTCTGGAGCCCACGGTCGACTTCGTCGTCTACGATGGTTGAACTGTAGTGTGGGTTTGTGTCTGGTCTCAGAACGACCTGTACTACAGACTAGCTGGACAAAATGTGGGACGACTCGTCTCGCGGGACGCGGTATTTGGGCTGCAGAGAAGTTAGATGAGACCATAACTTGGCGTATATCGGAGCTGTGGTGGCCCGCGTAGACGTAGGCCTTCAGATTGCGTTAGCCACTACACGGAATGTAACTGTTTAACAGGCCCAGGCAGCCGAATAGTGCATGAGGACGACTCCACACATTTGTCGATAGCATAAATCGCATGCGCTATGGATCATAGTGTTGCCAATTACCGACGTAATGCGAACCTTTTCAGAACTTGAGAGTGCGGCTGCCGCAGCTGCTTCCAAATATGACCTTCATGGTACTCACATGCATTTGAGCCGCCTTACAGGTATTGGGGACCCTATCGTGTTTTTGGCAGATGGCCTGATTGGCTGTGCCGGCCACTGTGCTCGCCTTCGCGTCTGGCTGTCTTGACACTGTCTTGTTCTAGGTGGATGACTTGCGAGTCACTGTTGATAAGACTACCTCGAAGAACGGTGATGTGCATTGTTGGCTGCAACGGCCTGAAGTTGCCGCGTATGATTTCAAAGCTGGTTGGGTTTGTATACATTTTGTAATTTTGGTCTCCGGTCAGGAATTTCATTTCGTACTGTCCCGATCAGAAACCAAAACCTTGGACTGTTTGGTCAGCCACAGTAGACTAGCATCAAGCATGAGGCCAATTTATGAGTGTGCCATCGACTGACCTCTTGACAGACTAGCGTTCTTAGGTGGTCCAAGATATAGAAACTGAAAGGGCAAAAAAATTCAAGTCAACCATCAGCGAATTTTCTCCCAAAAATGAAAACGAACTACACATTGAGTTCATACACAAAAGCCGTAATTAGATAGCTCAAATTAATTTTGCAGGTGACATTTTTTAATGAGGCAAAAATTCTGCCAAGAGCTGGCATAAAAGGAATCTTTTCTCAACCCTGTATTCCGGTTCCACCTTATCAAACTTCAAGATTTGTCAACTCTTCAAAAGGCCGTGACAATGGCGTTCCAATGTGACTGGCAGAATCTTCCATTATTGCACCCATTTACAAAGTTTGTAACTTTTTATTCTGCCCGCATCACCTACTTGGAAAGAATGATGAAACTTCAGTGGAGAACACCCTAAAATTTCTAATTTAAATTTAAATGAAGCACAATTTCCGCTTATGATCTCTTTTTTTCCGCGTCTATGTGAAAAGCTTTAAGTAAAACCGTGCAACGAAGAACTTCAGTCCTGCGAAATGGCTATGGTTCCTTCTTTACTGAATGCGTTAAGATGCAATGCAACTAACTGTCAAACATACCCCAAGCAAATTTCATTTTTAAAAAATATTATAGCCGCTTCTGGACCACTGAGCTCTGTTTTTTTCTTGAAGAAATTCGAAGCTGAAGGCTCTTTCGGCAGTTAACTCTAAATACCCGATGGGGTACCTAAACGAAATAATTTTTCCCCTATAAAAGGATCAGTCGACAATACCCATCGTCCAAATTTTTGGGAATTTTATTTACACTGGAAAAGGAAGTTGACATTAAAAACTTACGCGGATATTGGTCCATCCTGCGAGAGCAGGCGTTTCATCTTTTACAAACGGATGGCTGTGCCTGTCTTATTGAACAAAAGCAACAACAACAGGTCGAATCAGACTAAATTTCTTCTTCGAATTATCTTCGCAAATCAAATAACCTAACGATTTTGTACGCCGATACAAGAGACAACATAAGTCATCAGACAAGGAACAGGGTACGTCAAATCAGGCTCCTTAAAAGAAACCACCAATACCCGTAGAGCACGAATCAGAGAATTACTACGCAACCTGCCTCAGAAGTTAAGAGCGGTGCTTTCGATAGGAATGCAGCCGTTTGCGAAATGCCAGTCATTGCCTGTGGCCAAGCTGGGAAATACACCCGCACAGGTATGTAGACGTCAATTGACAGAAAATAGGGGCGAAACCGACCACCCCTAGTTGGCATGCCTGCCCTGGATACTGGACACAACTTTGGTTAGAGCAGAATTCACGTTGTTGCCGGAGACGTTCTACCAGAGAAATTCTATCGGCCATACACTCAGGCTATACGTACATCAGTTAGTATATTGAGTTGGATGTTGAATTAACAAAAATCCCACGGAACAACGGAATAGACCGCAGTCAGTTGACACGGGATTTTGATATACGATAAACGCTAGATACTAGTGAATTTTCCAGCACGTTTAAAAAGATAACTGTTTAACATATACTGTACCTGGAACTTTTACCTGAAAAATTCAATTTCGTGCTTTTCAAAAGAAGATTTATTCTACCCATATACATATAGACATGGAATCAGGAGATAAGATGATGTCTGGAAGGATTGGTCACACTCGTACCTGATTGCATCATTGACGATCGACAAAAATAAAAATGCGTTGTTAAATACGTCCTTCTTACACACTTTTGGTTGGTGCGCCATTCTATCTTCTCATTTGTCCCACTTATTGACCAACTAGTATCTGATGGCCTCGTACGACGCCGGTAGATCGATGCTGGGGTTGATCGAATGGGTATCACACGACCAGACTTAGATCACCTCTCTCTCTCGTCCTTTGGATTTCCTTTCGGCGTTTTAATTGTGCACCGTCGAAGTTGAACTGATGACTTTTTTCGAGGCTGTGCATGGTGGCATGCGATCGTACAACTTTTGGCTTTACGGCTGGGCTACATGCATACATGCGCAATCTTCGTCGTGTATCTCTCATGCTGCAGTAATTTGCCGGCCAGTCTGGACGGTTGACACGGTAAATAACACCTGGTTGTAGTCACTCCTGGGCTGCATAAGCAAATGGTGTACAGGGACCTTTCGGTCAGTGGGGCCGACGTACGATTGTTTAAAAAAACGTTCACTTGTTTCGAGGACTTCCTTCGCGTAGATTATGGCTGCTTTCGGTTTTTATGTTTATTGCCTATGATCTTAGTGTGCCTTTGGAACAGCTACTTGTTTGTGTCGTTTAGTCGTCCTCCGATGATGCGCTCAAGCATGAGTGGGAAACCTCAGCAGTTATTGCCATACCTTCTCCATCCATATATATGTATATACATATATATTTGAACGCTCACCGATCGCTTACAGGACTCACTCGTCCCGTTGTGCCTTGGGGCTCACTCTAGACCTCCGCCAACAGCCGCAAAGTTGCTAGTGATATAGGCAGAATAACATGACCGAAAAAGACAAGGGAGACTGAAATGTCCATTTCTGGCTCATTAGCCGTCATCAGCCAGCCATACCCACCCCAGGCGCTGCGGCGCCCAACGCTCGAACTTGCGACCTGGTGAGCAGAGGTCCAACACTCTACCCACTGCTCCATGAGCTTGTTGTCTTGCGGCTTTTGATCGGGAATATATATATATATCTCCACTGGCTAGCTGGCAGGCGGGCGGACAGAATGGGATCGAGTGCGATCCGTGCCACATCAGTAAGTGTCATGCACTTGTCTGAATTGTATATATCTCGAGTGAGATCCTTACCACACCAATGAGGGTCACGCGCTTACTTTACATCTATATATACCTCACTGCATATGGCGTACTGAGGATCGGTAACAACCGTGAAACAGCTACCTGTGTATTGCCTGTTACACCATTAGCAACATGTCTGTGTATTATTTTTGGTAAAAATATAACCAACAGCTCGTGAGTTCGAGCCTTGGATGCCGCAATATCTGCAGTTGGGTATGGCTGGTTGATGACGGCTTATAAGGCAGAAAGGCCATTTCAGTCTCCCTTGTCTTTGTCGGTAATATCATTCTGCGAAACGGTGAGTGACCCAACATAGCAGGCGAATGATTCAGGCGCGGAATTAGACCGACTACATCCAGAAGGCCAACGCCTTACTAGAGGACCGAAAGGCGTACCTCTGTGTGAAGATAAACTGATGAAAAAGCTTGTGACAGAACTCAACAAGACACTTTCCGACATGCAAAAGCACAAGTCGGTACGACTGACCATTAAACCAACAGAGGCAGCCGCAGCAAGGTTCTATGGACTATCGAAAGTACACAAGGCCGGTTTCCCACGCCTACCAATCGTGTCATTACGCAGTGCGCCAGCATTTAATCTGGCGAAATGTGAAATTTGCGGTTGCTCACCTCGGACGCGACCACGAAGGTTTGTTCAGCAACTCAATTCCTAGAGTAGCTCAAGAGAGAGCAGCTTACTGCAGACGAGGTCATGGTGTCTTTGGCTGTCACCTCTCTCTTCACCTCGATCCCACAAGGTCTGGCAGTCAAAACAGTCAATGAACTGTTTGAGAGCATGTACGACTAGACGGACGGAGACAGCTCCTCCAACACCTAAAATGCTGCCTGAAGATGTACTTTACTTTCGAAGGTACAACGTACAGGCAGGCCAAGCGTACGCCAATGGGATTGCCACCCTCGGGTTTCATCGCAGACGCAGTACTCTAAAAGTAGGGACCCTGGTTTTCGCAAACTACAAGTCAAAATTCTGGATTCCATATGTCGAAGATATCTTCGACAACATCGAACGGGAATTGGTTGAAGTATTTCATTACCTCCTAAATTATGTTTTTCCTGACACCCACTTTACAATGGAGGCGGAAGTTAACAACCAACTGCCGCTGGACGTTCTTGTCCCTCGAAAACCAAATGGGGACCTAGAAACGACGGTGTATAGGAAGGCCACCAGTAGCCACCAATTCCTGAGCTAGCACAGCAAACACAAACGCGGTTGTGTTCGAACACTATACAAAAGAGCAGAAACACACGGCAGCAAACCAGATGATTGAAAGGCAGAACTGCGATATCTCCAGCGCCTCTTCATGGCCAACGTGTATCCCCGCAACTGCATCGAACGCGGTAGACAGTCCAGGCCATGCCGAAGCCCGGCGACCGAACAGCCAAATATGGCCAGCGTTGCCATACATTGGCGGCGTTTCGGAGGCGGTCTCCCGCCTCCTACGACCACTTGCGATCGGCATCGTCCGCCGGTCGGAGTCAGTCATTTGACACCTGGCCACGAGGCCTAAGGCCGCTCTGCCACGATGTGAAACAACAAACATCATCCACCGGGTTCAATGTAATTCCTGCGCAGGTAACTACATTGGAGCCACTGGGAAACGACTGTAAACCTGAGTTAGAGAACATATGAGAGCAGTAAGAGGGATAGACTCATTGTCCTTTGATATTACACAAAACATAGTACTTTAAAAAATCGTTTACTGTGCAGTTTGATAATATAATGGAATGCTGACCAAGTACTGGACTCATTCCTCTAATCTGTTCCCACAGATCCTGTCATTTTTTACTTGCAAAACCTCTAACGAAAATGAAAAAAGGATACGTCCAGTGAACTGCTCCTCTCGTCGCTGCTATCTTCTGCGCTTGATTTTCCATTTTAATTATGCACGTTATGAACCCAAGCTCATGGCCTTAATCGATACTATCAGGGATCACGTCACCTTCGCCTTCTTTCCTTGGCGAATGAGCTCTTCGCCCAGTAGGCTAGAAGGATGAACTTTCAGTCAACGGTGAAGTGTTGCCCTGTTTTCCTTCGTTCAAACTACAGAGGAAATGCTACTGTTTTTTGAAAAGCAGAAGCACTTCTTGCCTTTCATGTTATTTATTTTTGCCCCATAGGACCATCTACGCGAACTCAATCGAAATCACAGTCTCATTGACACTGTTTGCAACTCCCTGCAGCGTTATCACAAACAGGCCGTCTCTCGACACGCACAGACCCTCTCAGCCTCCAGTGAAAACGAGTATGGTGTCCCGCATGGCGATGTGAGTGAAACCTGTTCCTACCTCAGGCAGAGAAGGCGGAATTTACTGGCACTTTCCACTATACTTATAGTTGTTATTAGTAGACATTGTGCCTTTTATTTTTTGCCTAACATACCGCAGTCACACCTATCCGACACAACCGTACTCACTAAACAAAATTCTGCGAACAAGAATCCGGTGATGGAGGACATTTCCATTATTGTCCATCAAATATCTATACCTGGTTGACCCTACTCATGTAGCGACTGCAGGTCCCATAGTTATTTTTTGAAACAGGCCCTATGAGGCAGGCGTTTCGAAACTGCCACCATCACGTCTTTGTATAGGAGAGAATTTTCGCGTTGTTGAGCATTTTGATCGTGTCAGTACCATGGGGCATCCCCGCACCAGTTCACTGACCGGCTCAGACAGCCGCTGGGGCCCGCCAATGGGAAAAGAGAATGAGGTTGACGGCTCAGCACATTTTTATCCCTATAAACAATTTGACGCACTTGAAACTATCAGAGTGTGCTAAAAGCCATGACTTGGAAGGGTGCCAAATGACGGTATAACTCGGACGGCGCAGTCAGCCCTGTTTGTGCGAGTGTGCCCCTCGGCTCCTTCTCCATGTGGCTCCTCTGTTACATGTGTGATCTAAGCATGAGAATATCACGTGGCGACAAGCGCCGTGGGTTGGTCGGTTGCCAACTGACAATTACACTCAGACCTCGCAGTCAATCCAATGCGTGTTATGTTGAGTGGCTGATTAGTGGTCTGAGAGTCTGGCTGCGATGGCTCATTCTTAACTTGACATCTTGCTATCTCACATATTTGAGATGTGATCCATTCAACCCCCTGTTGTGTGAAATCCTGGTGTTTGTGTTTGGGAATCCAGGTCGTGTACGTAGTGCGCGTAGACGAGGTCAACAGCAGCTACGCTCACTCCCACATCAGACCACTGACCGGCTCGGATGGTGATTTGATTATGGGTTGGGGAGAGAGTGAGGTCGACAGCTCAGCGCATTTTCCTCACTATAAACAATCTGACGCACTTTAATCTATCACGGTGCGCTAAAAGCCGTGGCTTGGAAGGCTGCCAACTGACGGGATAACTTGGACCGTGTGGTCAGCCCAGTGTGTGTTTTGTGTGGCGTGACTGACTGGCGGCCTCTATGGCACTCCCACTCCGTGTGAACCGACGCAGGTGTGACGGAACGCTTAGGGGCGGTTTCACCTGCGCCAGCCACCTACGCTCTCTCCCGTTTCTAGTCTTCTTGACTTGGTCATGCCACCGAGCCCAGATGGATGAGGTGGAGAGAGTGCGGTAGGTGCCACGCAAGTCTACTGTCACTGCAAAATAACTCACATGCATGTCATCCCTGGGGCTCACAACTGATCTCGTCGGTCAGGACTGTTGAACTGTCATAATGAGCCATCATGGGCATTCGACGGCGAGGATCGAGTGTGCACTGAAAGGAATTCAATACCGGCGTCTGTTCTGAGTATTTAAAAAAAGATCTGCTGATCACTTATGGCGTCTAAGACGGGCTGCGTTGTCAGACTGGTTCATGACACGTGTTTACCCGGCAGCTGGGCTGTGCATGTACTGCCTTCACGCCGGGTTACCCACTACGCCCAATCCCATCATCTGTTCCTTAATGGAGCAGGACAGTCCACCGATGCGTGTGAGAGGGAAGAAGGCACGAGACATGCACTGGGAGACTCTATCCTCACGGAAAGTCAGCGCATTCTGACGCGCTTAAATCTATCCTGACGTGCCAAGGGCTGCGGCTTTGAAGGTTGCCAACTGACGGGGTAACTCGGTCCTTTCCAGAAATTAGGGTCAGGTTAAAAGTGCTCCATGTGAATGTGGCCTCTCACGTGTGTACGATCCCAGTCGCGGTCACAGAAGCACGGTACATGTAGTTGGGACCAGATTGTGTGTGTGTGTGTGTGTGTGTGGCACGGGTAGACGAGATTTTTAGTGTTTCTAGCTGCCGCGTTTGTGCCCATCTCTGGTAATCTGGACATTATCTCAGCATTTGGGTTGTATCTAATGTGTTTCCTCAGATAACGTTTGGAGGCAGTGAGATGCCCTGATACCCGGTTTGGCTAAGAAGTCCTCTGTAGTCCGCGTAGAGGGGGTGCATAGCTTGTCATTTATGGAACCCAATCAGCGACTGAGGAATCCATCCTCGCTGCAAATCAGTGCATTCCTCTGATACGCTTTCACCCATCATAACGCGTTAGGTGTCGTGCCTTGGAGGGCTGTCAACTGACGGGCTAACTCTCTCCATCTCAGAACTAACGGTCAGGTCGCAAGGGCTCTATCTCGATATGCCCTTCGTGGTACGTATGTGGGATCCGTGGGAGCCTTTTGGCAACCTAGTTCATGTAGAGGAGACTAAGTCGCCTGTGGCGCGCGCAGACGGGCTGTACACTTGAACTTCACTTCTGGTCGCCTTGAGGCCGTCTCGCCATCCGTATCGTGTGAGCGGAGGAGTGAGGGAGCGGGGAGTTTGTGGAAGTCTGCGCACCTCCGTCTCACTATAAACTTATTTTCAATGTCAACGCTTGCAAACTAAGGGCCTGGCAGCCGTGACTTACTGCTATTTTCTCCTACAAGGACCACTCCGGGATACTAAGCCGTTTCTCCCTATTCGGTTTGGTTAGCCTTCATGCAATATTATGAACAGTAATTCCCGTTACAAGCCCCTGGGGCTTGCTTTTATCTTACAGGGACTGCGTCACACAAGATGGCAAGGTAATATCACCCCTGGGTGGCCAGAAAGTAAGCTAACTAACCTGTCCTAGCCCAATCCGCATGCACAGACTGCTTTAACTTTTGGCGCGTGAAAATGCATGCTAGGCTGTGACTGTCGTACTAATAGCGAGCTGGGGATCAATCACTCGACCTAACCCCCTTCCTATTACTTTATCACCTGCGGCGTACCTACCTTACATAGGGGGTTCGGCATCAGCGCTCAGAATCAATAACTCTGACAAAGGACTTTTGACTTTCTGTCTGATGATGCAGTTAGGATCGCACCCGTGACGTTAGGTGCCCAAACTTGATGTTGGCTTATAGATTTGGTTTGCCTGGACCTCCCGGATTACAGAATATACGGATAGTGCAGTGTATGTTGGCTGATTCTACGTTGCTTCGACCAAATTCCGGGTTCCAGATGAGTTTTAGCCGAGCTTGTATCTACTCAATGTCGTTCTCATGGTTTTCTTGAGAGAAGGGTAAGTTGGTGGCAACTCTCTATTTATGTTCCCAAGTACTCCTAGTGTTTATTAATTTTATACAAAATAAAGCCACTCAATCTTTTGGATTCTTTTTGATAAAAAAGCCTTCTCCGTTCTTAGTTTGTCATCAAATTGTGTTTTATCCCTACGGAGGATTTAAAATGTGCCACCTTCAGGAGTTCTCAAAATGAAACTTCTTCCACGACCTCACTATTAGTAAATATACCGGAATTTTTCAAAATCGGCTTAAACATTTGCTTCTGTCATCTGTATTAGTCGGAACTGTATGGTTGAAGCTTTCTTAAATGTTATGAGGAATGAACCTTAAAGTACGAAACTCACAACACGTTCAATGAAACTATCTCCTAGGTCCTTAGTAAGAATGAGCTCTGTAGGTAATTTCTGCGTAACTGACATAGTATGTTAGACTTAGATAGAGAACATTTTAACTTTCTTATGGAAACCATGAGAATGCAAAATGTACTACTCCAGTAGTGTGTTTTTGTCTAATGTTTTGGCTCCTACAAGCGTTCCGTTATATTTTGCAGCAAATGGACTCAAAACTTCAATTTCTATTACCCTGGAAACTACACCTTCCCAAATATGCTTACCTCAAGCAGGGGAATTTTTCGGTTTAAATTATCACATATCCTAATAATGTTGAAATGGCTGTAAAGGCGCGCAGGCAGGGTACTATTCCTCCGATTTATGAATGCCTGCTTACAACTTCATTCACAGTTGCCTCAAATATTTTGTCACTATGGCGTTATGCTGCCATGAGCAAATCTCGGAACAACTTCGCAGAGAAACTTCATGTGGCATGGGTTGGATACCCTGAGGTACCCATCACCTGCTTCCAACTGCATGTCAGTCATTCCGAGAGCTTTGACTAAATAGTGGGGAGACATAATGGCTCTTGGCTACGTTCGTCAAGCGTGTGTGTGGGTGTGTGTTTGTGTGTGTGTAGCGCGATAGGGAACGTCGCAGACGTGGCGCCTGGACGTCTGTCAACATGCCCGCGCTGTCAACGCATCTTCCGCGCGAGAATCAGCCTGGTTGGACATCTTCGGGTGCAATGCACCAACAATCCAACAAGTCCAATTTCTACGTCAAATTCGGCAAACCCTCCTTCAGACTCCCCACCCTCACTCCTGGCACCAATTCCATTACTCCCACCATCATAGAAACCACATCCCTCTACTCATCGCCTGTTACCCCCACCACCGTAACCACCACCGCCTTCACCACCATCACCACCACTATCAGCGATGAGGATTCTCTCCTAAACTGTCCTCAATGCGACCGCACATTCACCTCACGCATAGGCCTGGTCGGTCACTTGCGAATCCATCGTACAGAGACTGGTGAACCAGTGCCTGGAGCAGCAACACACAGCAGAGCGCCGCCTCCACTGTCCTCGCGCATTCACTCATCGCATGGCCCTATTCGGTCACGTGCGCATCCATGACAGCAGACTTCACCGCAATGCTGACAACACCGATACATCATGCACACCCTCCGCTCCTGCCATTCTTACCTCCACTGCCACCCCCACTACCATGAATGACATCCCCCCAGCCTCTACCGATTTCTCCTGCCCACAATGCGCCCGCAACTTCAACTCACGCATAGGACTGATCGGTCACCTGCGAATCCATCGCACGGAGGCTGGTGAACCAGTGCCTGGGGCTCCGACATACAGTCGCCACGCCCGCCTCCACTGTCCTCACTGCTCCCGCACATTTACAGACCGCATGGGCCTATTAAGACACATGCGCCTACACGACAACCTGCGGTAAACCACCGGAGGCTAAGCCACGTCAGCGCACACCATCTACACTAATACATAGACAACCCCCGCACAATCATCCTAAGGTACCTGATAAAATCACGGTATCCTAGAAACCGTGGCTTGGAAGGCGGCCAATCTGACGCTTACACCAGACCACGCCGTCGGCCCAGTGTATGTGCTGTGTGTGTCGAGTGGCTGACCAGTGGACTGGGAGTCAGACGGCGATGGCTCCTCCATATCCTCTGAGTAAGTAAATCCTGGTGTGTGCGTTATGGGGGTCAGGTCGTGCTGTGGCGCGCGAAGACGGGTACGCTGATCCGTCAGCCAATGCGCCCACTCCCACATCAGGCAACTGACCGGCTCGGACAGTAGTTTGACCGTGGGGGTGGGGGGGAGAGTGAGGTTGACAGCTCAGCACATGTTCCTCACTATAAACAATCTGGCGCGCTTAAAACTATCACGGTGCGCTAAAAGCCGTGGCTTGGAAGGTTGCCAACTGACGGGATAACTCGTACCGCGTGGTCAGCCCAGTGTGTGTTTTGTGTGGAGTTGCTGACTGGTGGACTGAGAGTCAGGCTGCAATGGCTCCTTCTTAATGTGGCCTTTATGGCACTCCCACTCCGTGGGATCCGAGTCGGGTGTGGTGGTCCACCCAGGGGCGACTCCGGCCGCGCCAGCCACCTGCGCCCTCTCCCGTCTCCGGTCTTCTTGACTCTGTCATGACACCGGGTTCAGGTGGGGGAGGAGGAGAGAGTGCGGTAGCTGCAGCGCAAGGCTACTATCACTTTAAACTAATTCATGCGCAAGTCACCATCCCAGCACCACGCTTCCGTGAAGCATACGGTGGACATCGTCGGACTACGACGGTCGAACTGTCGTGCGTGTTTGTGTATGTGTAGCGCCCCCTAACCAGGCCACGTGCTAGATGCGTTGGACCAACATGGGGGTCACATCAGGACACGGCAGGCGTTATTGGGGTTGCGCTCCCATAAAAAATTCCGAACACGGGATGGGGTGTATTGGCATGCCTAGGGGTGGCTAGGGCCTAGGGGCCCCGGCTGCGCCAACCACCGGCGCCCTCTCCCATCTCCGGTCTTCTTGACTCTGTTTTGTCGCCGGGCCTAGGTGGGGGAGGAGGAGAGAGTGCGGTAGCTGCTGCGCTAGGCTATCATCACTTACAACTAATCCACGCGCAAGTCATGGTCCCTGCACCACCATGGTGTGGAGCATACGGTGAACATCGTCGGACTACGGCGGTCAAACTGTCGTGTGTAATATCCATTGCTTTCCAGTAGTTGTCAGGCTCACAACCACGGACTTAACAGCATGCTTGCCATTTATTTTCCGGTGTTTTTTTTGGGGGGGGAGGGGAAGAGTAATTTCTGTATCATGTGGCAATAGACGAAAAGGAAGTCTAGGCGCAGAGGGCGTTGCCTAGTGTGTCCGCGAGGGTTCATTTAAGTGCGGATAAAACATTGAAGCACCCGTCCCCGCAGCCGCCGCCGCCGCCACCCATCGGACAGGCATCCATGCGTCTGCCTTTGGAATTCGCCCAGTCCCCAGCCCCCGGGATGTCTTGTGGACAGGGTGATAGACTGCAGAAGGTAGGAGAGCGCCCGCTGTATGCTGGCTCGATTACTTAAAACCCCGTTTTGGGTCTGCGACTGAATTCTGCGTTGGTAGTGTAGCCTACCGGCAGTCAAAATGTGAATATGCCTGCGCAAGACTGCTGAGCTGAGGACTTAAGAATTCTACATGAAGTCCCTTTTAAAAACTTTACTATCACTCGGGATTTTTGTATCGAGCTTGTCTCTTCCCAGCACCCCACCCCGGTTTCCTGCAGTATGCGATAGGCTCCTAGATAAACAGAAGGGCATATGTGTCTTTTTTGGTCTTTTTTTCTTGGCAGTTCACCTCCTACAGGAGCTTATTTTTAAACTTAGTGCCAGTAACATACCTTTACTGTTTTGACTGTCCTTTGTGTTTCCGGCGACCTGTATGGCTGCCTAATCAGGACACGGGAATAGGAGCTGCCCCGCCCACTTAAAATACGTAGACTTACGGAAAATTTTAGGAAGGTTTAATATACCCCTGTACTACCGCTTACACTAACGCGGTCACCTTACTCTTAACCCTTACCCTACCCTAGACCTGAAGCCTACAGCCTAATCATGACCCTAACCCCAAATCTGACCTTAGCCCGAAAATTAAACTTAACCCTTACGTAAATTTTAGACACCATTTCCTTAACATTTGGCGCAAAGCCACATGCATTGTGGACGGTTTCTTGCTCCGTGTCCAGTTTAGCCGGTCGCAAAAGGTATCCTCGCCAAGCGTGATGCCACCGTTAGTCTAAAGAGTGCACCCAAGTCACTTCGAGTCCCTGGTACTTCTAGTGTTAGTTATTGTTGTGAAGCCACTACCTATCAGGTTGACGAAATACTTTTCTGTCTATACTACTCCCTATTTTTGAGTAATTTTATTTTATAATTATTTTGTCCGATGCCCTGTAGTGTGATGGGGAGATAAGCCTTTGTCCAACGTCCATTATCTGTCGTCCTTTTTTTAAATTTGCAATGTCATTGAAATCAATAAGGAGTTCGAAAGACATCGCCTACATTTCCCTTAATAAAACTTAACTGAACTGAAGATGCTGCGCCGAAAACTGCTAGTGGAAGTCCTTACCGTCTGTCTTACCGAAAACAGGCGTGGTTGTCGCCACTTTATCTTCGTATGTTCAGCCAACACACAGTGTGTCTCCAGTGAAGCAAATAAACACTAGCATATTACATTAGGACGCTTAATCTTGTTCGTTTGGTCAAATCAATTCGGCGGATTTGACCTACTGGCGTTTACGTATTTCCGCGCCGTGTGACCCTTCCCAATATCCGTTAATCGACACCTCCGACTGCACTCCCGCATTGGTTACTCCCGTCCGGATAGGCGCCAAAATGTCTAGCACCGTCCGCAAGAGCTTGGACGTTATCCTGTCTCCGCGCTCACTGTTGCAACAGACTTGGTTTTTGGTTAAAGTTGTTGTCACCGGAGTTGGCCGCTAAGTGAAAACTACTAAACATTCAGGAGAAATTGCTATTTTCCTTGCGCCCCCCCTGCCCACCTCCGTTGTCCTTCTAAAAATTTTATTTTCTGGCAATAGGATTTGTATGTTCAGGCTTGTGTTCGTCCGAAATCCCTGTAATCACGGTAGGCGTCGGAACACCCGAAACATAAATTGCAATTACCAACTAGCATTTTGAGTAGAAAGTATCACCTATAGTCAGTGACCAATCGCATGAACTGTTCACCAAAATTCGATTAGGAATGAGCTCTTAAGCGGGATTGTAATATTTATTTTCCTAGGATTGTTCAGACGCATTAGAATGCCGGCGTCTGAATGCATATCTTTTCGGCTGTCTGCAAAAATTGTGCTCGATAAAAACTGACTACTTAAGTAGTGTGCACTTTTTCTGCTGATTTTTGGTCTGCCCGAAAGTTTGAATATATTTCACAGGAAACGTAAGCAAATATTTTCGTTATTGTTCTCATTTCGCAGCACATCCCGCCTTCTTCAAATTTTATACTCGAAGTAACCGTATATATTTTGGATCACAAATAAATGTGGGCCCTATTTAGCGTGTTATTTGCGTCTACGGTTGTCAGGCTACAGGCTGTATGCTTTTCTTGCAGGGACAATTATTCATAATTCTATGCCATTAAAAAGATAGCACGTACTATGGTCATAAAGTTTTCTCATTCCTAAACGTACGGAATGGCAATGTGAATTAAATAAACGTTGCACGCTTTTTCAAAATATCGTAGAGAAAAACGTTTTACACCTAAAAGCTAGCCTTTCTTCTAGCATAAAATATCGTAGGGAAAAACGTTTTACACCTAAAAGCTAGCCTGTCTTCGAGCATTAACTAAAGAAGATATAGTTGGCTCTGAAAGAATATTTTTGCTTACATTTCTATAAAATATAGTATAATTTATAACAGCTTCAAAAGCAATACAAAAATACATGCGTATTAAGAAGTCATTTTTTACCGAGCGTCAGAAGCAGGCATTGTGGAGCGTCTAACGTACCCTTGCTGCGGGATTATCATTCTTACTATCCCACTTAAATCATCTTTCCCAATCGAAAACACTATTTTGAAATTTCGGATAACATATTATGTGATAGGTCAGTGGCTGCAGGTGATGCCGCAGTATCCTTGGCATGACACATTACCGACAAAGACAATGGAGACTGAAATGGCCATTTCGGGCTTATTAGCCATCATCAGCCAGCCATACCCAACCCCAGGTGGTGCACCACCCGAGGCATGAAACCGTGACCTGTTGATTAGAAGTCATGCCCTCTAATCACTGAGCCAATGGCTCAATATGTAGCCGATTTCGATCGGGAATATAAAAATTGATGGGTGGACGGTCGCTCACTCCTCCCGTTCTGCCTTGGAGCTCACCCTTTAGCCCCACCAGCATCCGCATTCCCAAGGGAGACTGGAATGGATATTTCTGGCTTTTTAGCCGTCATCAGTCATACATACTAGCCGCTATGTGGCTGCTAGCGGTGCTCGAGAACGAGCTTCAAGGCAGAACATGACGAGCCCGTGCCGCAGCCAATCGGTGACCGTCCATCTACTAACCTTATTCCCAGTTCATTCCTACTACAGTAGGCAGAAGTTGAGAAGACCCCCGTTTCACTGGTCGTTTCTTTGTTCTCTGAATGTTTCTGTGGCATCCCTTAAACATTTCACTCTGTTGTACGATAGTCAAATGTGGATTTCCCTTCGGCGCAGTCCCTGTTCTGTGATCATTTTAGCAAATTTATCAGCAGTCGTTCCCTCGGTGACGTTTCAGCTCCAGAACTCTGCTCGAAACGAATGCCTAGGTTAGACTCAACCATAACATTGTAACTTCCCAAACTAATCTCAGTGTGGCATCTGCGCCAGTTTGAACGGAGCTTCTGAAGAGGAATTTAAACGGAGCCGACGTTGTTAATGGAATACGTTTCCACTTAGAGCCATGGTCCGTTATCTGACAGTAGGATGACGTCTTTTGAATGAACTTATTTCTGGCCGTCTGCAAAAAGTATTCGCTGTTAAAAGATGGCTACTCAGGCACTTATAAGTTCAACTAAATTTTATAGAAAACATGCACGCCAGCAGTCTTTCTTGTACTCTTCGGGTAGCACAGTACTATGTTACTGCGTAAGTAGTAGGTACTCATTGGTTTTCGATGCTCTTTTAACTTCAAATATATATTATAGAAAAGATGCACTAAATCACGTCGAATAATTCTGCACCCGACCGGCCTTTACACTTGAGTTTGATATTCGAAATGTAAGGAAAATCAAAAATTTCCCTACGCTTTAAGGACGAAATTACACAGTTCTCTTAGGATTTTGCAGTGGACGTGGAGCATGTATTATTAATGAACATTTCACGGTCTAAAAAATCTCATAATAAGAAACTTATTTTAAACCCAAACATAACCATTTTCAAGTCTAAACTTTAGAGAAGGTGCAATTTGCTACCAAACAAGAAAGAATATTTTCGTGGATTTTCTCTATAAAATACGTTTGAATTTATAAGGGTAACGAAAAACAAACATAAAAATGTATAGTACTATAGTAGCCATTTGTTTTACAAAAAATGCTGTCTGCATGCACTCAGAAAGAAGCTCCTTCCAAAAATGGCAGGGACTGAAATATCTTTCAATTAGGCTGCATGATAATCAGCATGACAGCCATACTTAGGTAATGTGTTCGAATCGAAAACAAACTTCAGAATTTCCGTTCATGTTCCACGAGATAGGGAATATACCGTACATCTGTCTGGCACCTTTCTCGCTGTTTTATGCAGCCGGCTCTCTCAACCTATCCATGAGACTGTTAAACAGTACATTTATTATTAAGCTTTCTTTCATTTCCTTTTAAATTAATGCGTAGGGCATATGCTGTCTCAGGACGTCCTCCGAAAATGTGGCATGACAGTTTGAACTGAAATTCTTTAGCTAAAGTGGAATAACCCAATAATATGCTTATTTTACTAAAGTAATATATAAGTGCCGGGAGTATTTCATTTTAATCAGTACATTCGCTGTCGAATGTCTGGCGTCATGCTGATGGAGCTTTCAATATTTTGTACACACACGTTTGCACCGCACAAACTCAGCCGTCTAAAATGCATTCACATTGGAGTTCAACATGAGCTGGAGGTCAATTAATTCGTAAGCACGACCCCGATTGTTCAGTACTATACAAAAAATTTCCAGCTATGCGAGTTTCTTCCGGTCCTTATGGTCTTGCTACCTGTGATGTGTATGCACTATAAGCTAACAGCACATTTTCAGTCCGACCAGCTATAGTCCTGTTTTGCTTTTTTTATCTGGCATTGGTGTCAAATAAAATACCTGCCGGCATAAATAAAACACTATTGCATAAAATGGATGATGCCAGAACTGCGTCAGAGTGCAGCGGCACGCATTCATCCGGCGCGTAAACTCAGACACTCCCCTACTAAAAGAGCAAGGATCGGAATTGCTTATATTCTCCCTCCCCCCGCCGAGACACTGGAAGAAGAATGTCCCTTCCACGCAACAAAATGACTGAATTGAATCCCAGTAATACCACAACATACTACAACACCAACCCTAACCCTAACATTAAACGGAACCCTCACTCTAACTTCCTTGACATTTTACGCAGTTATCTGATCATCGCCTTAGATCTATTACTTCTGCGAAGACCTTTTTGACAGAACGACCAATCGCGAGCAGTCAAGAGACAGCCAATGAACGGAACCCTCACTCTAACTTCCTTGACATTTTACGCAGTTATCTGTATTCCGGAGAGGAATATAAGCATTCCTTACCAGAGCAAATTCTGCGAGAAGTGGCCTGCTATTAGGCAAGCCCTTTACTATCCGTAGTAAAACCGTTATTAAAGGACTCTTAACAGGCAACGTAAGCAATCCTTGGCATGCTACTATTCGTGCAAACCAAAGCGGGTATGCAAAGGTTTTCCGAAACAACCCGTTTCCATGAGCTTCCACCGGCTCTCCTAATAGCCATTTTATGTGTCCTACAGCATAACTGAACATATCAACTGCGTAAATTTATGCAGAGGTGGTGCCCACCTCTAACACAATCTCTCCTCGGCAGTTTTGTCACACCTCAGCTGAAATTTCTGGCGCATTTGAGGTTCTAGCCCGGAGCATCAAGCACCTTGCGCCTTGACTGTCCGTCGGCTGGGTTCGATAACGTCAAGTCAGAGGACACACTAGACTCGGGGGTCACGTCTTGGGTGCATTAGCGCCCACAGTTGGGGTATAGTATGGACGCCGCGCGATTATTTTAGTAGACTAATGGGTTTTTGTTGATGTGGCGTGTGTTATTTTGGACATCCGTCACCTGAAATACGGAAAGTAGGCAACTGATCATCGCCTTAGATCTATTACTTCTGCGAAGACCTTTTTGACAGAACGACCAATCGCGAGCAGTCAAGAGACAGCCAATGAACGAAAGCAACAGAGAGTCAAACGCGTAGGTGTCAGAACCGTATTTCGGCTAATGAGCGAGCCTATCACATGCGGAGGATGCGTGCACATAACGCTCTGTGCCCTCAAGGTTGAACACCGATTGGAAGGCGGTTTTTGTTGTAGAGATAGATGCACTATTGGCCGTCGAGGTCCGTTTCGATATGACTGTTGGGATAACGTTTTCGTAAGAGGTGCTAAGACGCATCCGCGCTCACTATCCCTCGGCAATATGACGACACTTTGGGCAGCGCCCAGATACGGCACCATGGCAGCCATTTGCTTAAATACTCTGTTATAATTATGTTCAACCGCCGAAAATTACTTCCCATTCCGATCTCGCCTCTATAACAACAAGTTGTCTGCATCCAGCTAGCTATTCTAACATACCCAGCCACGAAATCTAGTGCTAAATTTTGCTTCCGTTGACATCCGTTTAAATCTGAGATTAGCACTTTACGGTATTCGTGTTTTCCACTTCGCATTTTATCGCTGTGACAGCTGTTTTTTTCATCTAGGGTGTTTTTCTGTCAGACGCTTAAAACAGTTGCGCTGTCTGGTTTATTGAAGGAAAGCAGGCAGGAGTCGGGTGAACTCCGAGGTTGCTGGACATCCAAGAACTTTCCTATGCTATTTAATATCACTTAAAAAGACCTATTTTTGCGCGTTGTGCTATTAAAGATGAGTACTATAAGCAGGGAAGGTTCCAACTAAATCCACTATGGAACCGAAAATCTGATCTTAAATCAATAAATATCAGGGGAAGACAAGTGTGAGGAATTGCATTGCTTTCCAGAAATAAGGTATAAATTCATCTTAAGTAATTATTTTCTGCAAATTTCTGAACTCATTTCTCGCAAAACGCAGTAACAATACGCTCAAACAATTTTTTACTGCGTGTTGTGACAAATGAGTTTAGAAATTTGCAGAAAATAATTACTAAAGATGAATTCGGTCATAATTCTCGGTGTGGTAAAGCAAAATACGGTCAAACAATTTTTTTGTTTTACCACACCGATAATTATGACTGAAAACAAAATGAATATGTCGTAATGCGCAGCTTGGCGCCCACAAAAAGTTATGTTATATTTGAAGGATGTGACAAGATACTTTTTCTATAATTTAGAAACAGAATGGATAAAAGATTAACGGTTTTTGCAAAATCTTAGTATTTGTTCTACCACTTTGCATTTTAAGTGCCCTTAATTAAATAAATATAGCGAAAAAAGCTCCAATATAATGATAAAAGCGAGTTCTCACATTTTCATTAGAAATTTTATCACTAATTTTCAGAAGGGTCGAACAATTCAACAAAGTTTCGCATTTTAACCTTGAAAAAGTTAAATCAACCCAATATTTTTCAGTTAAATATCTAAGTAAAAGTCTTTTTAAAGAGGTACCGTATTAGAAAAAGTTTTTTAATTGATTGTAGGCAAAGTAATCGCCGAAATTTATTATGGACGTTCATTTTTATCGGCTATGAGTTTTCATGTTTAAGTAAGTCCACAACTATGACCCAAATGACCAACGTCAGTAAAAAAAATATCAAAAAGTCACCATTTGGTAAATGTTCTTGAATAAATTACTTATTTTGAGGGTTTTGGTAAACATTAGGACATAATTTAAATGTATGGTCAATCGCTTGAATGCACTGATAATCGTGAAATGTCCACCCGAATTTCAAGGGGCGACCTGAAACTCAATGTTCTCCAACAACAGAAGTAACTATAAAGAATTTGGACGAAGGAAAGTTTTCTTAGTATAAATAAAGTTGTATATCAACGATTTCCCCTAAAACTTCTTTTCACATTTATCAGTCATAGTTACAGCGATTTTTCACGTTTTCCGAAAATCTCGCTTTTCTAAAAACGTTGGTCAATCAATTTTAAAATTAATTTTCATATTTCATTTAATATTTTTCAAATTGCTTAACGTTGTTCATTATTACTTCCAAGCGCTGGTATGTGTTTTGCTGCCAGTTTGTTAGTGATTATCAATCTTTCTGAAAAACCGGCATTTTTCAGGATTTAGGTCATACAATGTAAGAGAAAAATATATAATTAATCGTGAGTCAATCTTGCAGACTGATAGCAGATCCACTCACTCTATAAAGCCTGGCGTTTCAGCTTCACACTCGAACCCACAGAAGAAGAAGAAGAAGAAGAAGAAGAAGAAGAAGAAGAAGAATAAGAGGCGTTCAAGTGAGAATGTGGAACGCTAGGCGAATAAAACACTTGTTCCACGGATGGAAACTCATTTGCCTTCTAGAACTTGCCTTTTCGTCAACATGCATTTTGTTTGTTTTAAAAAATCTTAAACCTCCAAAAGACCCCGAACGTTTTTAACTTTGAAGAAGAAGAATAAGAAGAAGAAGAAGATGATGATGATGAAGAAGAAGAAGAAGAAGAAGAATAAGAGGCGTTCAAGTGAGAATGTGGAACGCTAGGCGAATAAAACACTTGTTCCACGGATGGAAACTCATTTGCCTTCTAGAACTTGCCTTTTCGTCAACATGCATTTTGTTTGTTTTAAAAAATCTTAAACCTCCAAAAGACCCCGAACGTTTTTAACTTTGAAGAAGAAGAAGAAGAAGAAGATGATGATGATGATGAAGAAGAAAGAAGAAGAAGAAGAAGAAAATAAGAGGCGTTCAAGTGAGAATGTGGAACGCTAGGCGAATAAAACACTTGTTCCACGGATGGAAACTCATTTGCCTTCTAGAACTTGCCTTTTCGTCAACATGCATTTTGTTTGATTTAAAAAATCTTAAACCTCCAAAAGACCCCGAACGTTTTTAACTTTGAAGAAGAAGAAGATGAAGATGATGATGATGATGAAGAAGAAGAAGGAAGAAGAAGAAGAAGAAGACGAAGACGAAGAAGAAGACGAAGAAGAAGAAGAAGTAGAAGAAGAAGAAGGAGAAGAATAAGAGGCGTTCAAGTGAGAATGTGGAACGCTAGGCGAATAAAACACTTGTTCCACGGATGGAAACTCATTTGCCTTCTAGAACTTGCCTTTTCGTCAACATGCATTTTGTTTTGTTTTTATCTTAAACCTCCAAAAAGACCCCGAACGTTTTTAACTTTGGAAGAAGAAGAATAAGAAGAAGAAAGAAGATGATGATAGAAGCAAAGAAGAAGAAGAAGAATAATAATCAAGAGGCGTTCAAGTGAGAATGTGGAACGCTAGGCGAATAAAAACACTTGTTCCACGGATGGAAACTCATTTTGCCTTCTAGAACTTGCCTTTTCGTCAACATGCATTT
>WEDG01009059.1:0-14572 GCA_017591395.1 Schistocephalus solidus | reverse complement strand
AGAATCCTCCTATACTAGTTAAATTGTTTTTCAACAGTTTATTTTTATTTATTTATTGCCAGTTTACAGGCAAGGTCAAAAAATATACAGTAGAGCGTCAAGCTGACAGTGAAAAAAAACTCCTGATCGTTGTTTCAGGTGTTTTCAGGAGAAAAAACTGCAGCTTATTGAGTAACTAAAGTTCATGACAGGGACGCGGTAACACAGGTGCCCGGTGAAGAACTTATCCATTCAGTGTTACGGATCCGGTATTCTGCACCAGCAGGTATGTTGGCGAGCGGCTGTTCGCTGTCGACTGAGAAATAAGCCGATTGAGGTCTGCAGAGCCAGCAATATTGCCCTCAACAAGAAGTCCGGCACCGGATTCAGAGTCCGTGAACGCTTTCAGAACCGAAGAGAGCTTCCACAGAGTCAGCACCCAAAAGTTTTGGAAGGTGTCCTGAATGTAGAAAACTAGTGACAGTTCGCGTAAACAGGGGATAGCTTTGCTGAATTTTGATACTTCTGGGTAGCTTATTCCAGATTGCTATAGCGTTTACCGAAAAACTGTCGGTATCTAACTGTGCGTGCCAAAGGAAGAAATAAAAATACATCTCGATGAGTGGTGCGCCGAGAGTGATCGAGGTGCCTCAGAGATGTAAGGGGGTTAAATGTACGACTGTTAAGAAGTTTAAACAGTAAAAATAGTCCCTTCTGTAATCTGCGAAGCCACAGCGGGTCAAGCGTTGTTGGTAGGACAGGTTTCGGTGTTCTGAATAGAAAACTCTTTTTGTAAAGAAGTGTTGGACTGATTCTATCTTCTTTCGTTCACTAGCGTGCAGAAGGCTAAATAGAAACGAGCAGTAGTCCAGACTAGGCCTGACATACATTTTATAGAGGCTGATTCTATTTTTGACGGTTTTAAAATTTCTGAGAATAAACCTAGTAGTTTGGCGTGCTTTTGAGACAATCAGGGCGCAGTGCTCTGGCAGATTAAGACTACTAGAATATGATATGCCCAGATCCTTTATAACTCCGGGCACATTTAGATCGTGACCGTCTATGCTTAGGTGGGGCTGATGGGTGTCGCCAAATAGACAGTATGTACGATTCCTTCCATAAAATAGCAAAAGTTTCACCTTCAAGAGCTCAGCATGGGTTTCTCAAAAAAAGGTCTTGTGACACTTGACAGCTTTCCTTCTTTGATCATGTGCTACAATCTAGAGACAGCGGTTTTGCAATTTACACCGTTTACTTCGATTTCACGAAGGCTTTTGCTAGTGTTGACCATGATCTCCTACTGCTGAAACTTGCCTCCTTCGGCAAAGATAACAAGCTTCTGAACTTAGTATCCTCCTATTTGAATGCTCGCGCACAACGGGTTAAAATTTCTAATGTTATCTCCAACCCCACGCATGTGAGGAGCGGAGTTATTCCGGGTAGCGTGCTCGGCCCGCTTCTATTTTGCCTCTTTGTCAACGATGTTTCTGATTGTTTTCAGTATGGTAGGCCCTTTATGTACGCTGACGATTTAAAAGTTGCCTATCGATATAAACCGGTTGATCGCAACGTCCTGCTTGAGCTCTTAAAAAAGGATCTTCTGGCCTTCGCTCAGTGGTGTTGGACATGGTGCCATTCACTTTCTTGGCACAAGTGCTCCGTTATGGTTATTGGCGACAACCATCAGCCCCATCTAAGCATAGACGGTCACGATCTAAATGTGCCCGGAGTTATAAAGGATCTGGGCATATCATATTCTAGTAGTCTTAATCTGTCAGAGCACTTCGCCCTGATTGTCTCGAAAGCACGCCAAACTACTAGGTTTATTCTCTGAAATTTTAAAACCGTCAACATTAGAATCAGCCTCTTGAAAATGTATGTCAGGCCTAGTCTGGACTACTGCTCGTTTCTATTTAGCCTTCTGCACGCTAGTGAACGAAAGAAGATAGAATAAGTCCAGCACTTCTTTACAAAAAGAGTTTTCTATTCAGAACACCGAAACCTGTCCTACCAACAACGCTGTGAGCTTACAACGCTTGACCCGCTGTGGCTTCGCAGATTACAGAAGGGACTATTTTTACTGTTTAAACTTCTTAACAGTCGTACATTTAACCCCCTTACATCTCTGAGGCACCTCGATCACTCTCGGCGCACCAGCAATCGAGATGTATTTTATTTCTTCCTTTGGCACGCACAGTTAGATACCGACAGTTTTTTTTCGGTAAACGCTATAGCAATCTGGAATAAGCTACCCAGAAGTATCAAAATTCAGCAAAGCTATCCCTTATTTACGCGAACTGTCACTAGTTTTCTACATTCAGGACACCTCCCAAAACTTTTGGGTGCTGACTCTGTGGAAGCTCTCTTCGGTTCTGAAAGCGTTCACGGACTCTGAATCCGGTGCCGGACTTCTGGCTGAGGGCAATATTGCTGGCTCTGCAGACCTCAATCGGCTTATTTCTCAGTTGACAGCGAACAGCCGCTCGCTGGTACAGAATACCTGATCCGTAACATTGAATGGATAAGTTCTTCACCGGGCACCTGTGTTACCGCGGCCCTGTCCTGAACTTTAATTACTGAATAAGCTGCAGTTTTTTCTCCTGAAAACACCTGAAACAACGATCAGGAGTTTTTTTCACTGTCAGCTTGACCATCTACTGTATATTTTTTGACCTTGCCTGTAAACTGGCAATAAATAAATAAAATAAACTGTTGAAAACAATTTAACTAGGATAGGAGGATTCTTGCTACGCGAAGAGAGGCGTTTTGCTTTAACTATTTTGTAGTTGAAACCACCCGAGTACAAAAAGTCCATAGCAACGTCAACTGGGCGTCTGTGTATGGAGCATTTTTTAGGAGAAAATTGTGATTACGTTTCTGTCTGTCAAAACCCTCGCTGGCGACCAAGTGAATAAGCGAATCGAGACGTCTGCAATCCTGAGAGGGAATATCAGATATGTTACCATCGAACAGGTTGCCGAGTATAGACCAAATGGATCCAAACTTCATCATGAAGTCATTGCAGTTCTGTAAAGCGGACAGATGTAGCTGTTTAGCTTTAACTATGAGTTGTACATTTGAGTCAATGTTGAAACGTTTTGGCCCCGAGGCATGTAGTTTACGTCAAATTGAGCTTGTTGGTTTCATCTTTCTTCGAAAATATGAATAATATCTATGCAGGGTAAAATAAGTTTATGAAATTTCAACCTTAATTCCATGTTAGCGCTTTATAATTCTACGTTTTCTACAAGGATTTATAGGGATAGCAAGTTGTAGTTGTCTAAAGGCTAGAAATGCAAAACTTTATCAACAATTTAGCCAATAAAGATAGCAAGAAACAAAGCAATCTGTTAAAAGTTGAGAACGAGAAATGAGGCTATGTCAGGTGAATAATATGACACTGTATAGTTCAACCTATTGTTAAAGACAAAGACCACAGGTAATTGCATACGATTAAGGGCCAGAGATGCAAAACGTTTATCTAAAATTAAGCCAATAACGACAGTTTAAACGA
Source organism: Schistocephalus solidus (assembly GCA_017591395.1). Classification (NCBI taxonomy): domain Eukaryota; kingdom Metazoa; phylum Platyhelminthes; class Cestoda; order Diphyllobothriidea; family Diphyllobothriidae; genus Schistocephalus; species Schistocephalus solidus. The sequence continues at coordinate 11,079 of WEDG01009059.1, read as the reverse complement.
AAAAAAATGTGTTACCAATTTTAGATTTCACTTAGCTTTCAAAAATCGACCTGCGCGCCTTGACCGTGACCTTAGCTTTTCTTAACCTCGTCACTTCCCTTTGTAATGAGCAACAGTCAGTAGTTGTGATCTACTTTAACCTGAGCAAAGCATTTGACAAGGTACCGCACAGACGTCTTCTGGTGAAACGGGAAGCCCTCGGCATCCGGCCTCCTCTCCTTGACTTCATTAATTCCTACTTGTCTAACCGCAGCCAGAAGGTCTTAGTAGGTAATGGCTACTCGACGCCTCAGCCGATCACGAGTGGCGTTTTTCAAGGCACGGTTCCAGGTCCCCTTCTCTTTATTCTGTACGTAAACGAAATTTCAGCTTTACTCACAAATTCACGAAATGTCGTTTACGCTGACGATCTCAAGTGCATTTATTCATTTTCTAAAGACATTGCAAATAGTTGCGTTAATAAAATCAACACTGATCTACTCATGCTCTCACGTTGAGCTGTACTTGGCAGATGGCGTTTTCTTCCATCTAAGAGTAGTTTCATGTGTATTGGTCCCGCCAAGCTTCCTGGACCCCTCGTATTTCAAAATAGTACACTTTTAGAACGATCAACTATAAAAGACTTAGGTCTAAGTTACACGAATAAGCTAGCATTATCGCCTCATGCAGATTTAATTTCTGCAAAGGCTGCACAGATATGTGGTTTTATATCACATAATGTTTTCCTTCCGGAAATAAAGTTAAACCTGTACCGCATGTTTGTTCTTCCTATCCTAGAATACTTCTGTCCCTTCTTTGGGCTGATGAACGCCTCTGACCGCAGTAAGATTGAAAAAGTTCAGAGGGTTTTTACTCGAAGACTATTTTCTCTTCCTGGATCCAGTATCTCTTATACGGATAGATGTCAGTTAGCAAACATTAAACTTCTGTGGGTTAGAAAACTCTAAGCCGGTCTCTGCTTCCTGTTTCGCGTTAACTCTAGCCCAAATCTCCCACGAATTTACGCTCTCGCTCCGGTAGATCGACCCTATGCCACTCTTAATTCCTCCATGATCATTTCACCACCCCCTAGCTCCACAACTAATCGTTCTCAGTTTTTTGCCTTTAAATATGCTTTCATCTGGAATAATCTTCCACTGCAAATTAGATGGTCGTCCACATTAGCTATTTTCAAAACCAAATTACGCAAACATTTAACTTCGGAAGATATAAAGTCCTTATTGTCTGTTTCATTCCCTAACTCGCAACTTTTGGATTTCGAAAAGGGTCCTCCTGGTATTTGAGGCAGCTCGCTTGACATTATATTGGTCTCTAATTATATTTTTATCATCCTCTGCAGAGTCAATCTTTGCATTCACTTTTTCGTCCCCCATTTTAAACTAGCATCGCCAACCCTTGACAACCTTGATACTTTCCTCCGATTTTGCTACCCTGACGATGGTCTCCAGGGCCAGTTAATGATCGAGGCGGGTTCTGATGGTTTTGCCTCTTTGATTGGTGGACTATGCAGTCGGCAAGGTCGCATCTCGATGATGATCTCATGACCTCTACTTTTCCCTCTTCGTTTTGACCCTGGTGTCCACGATGAGTTCCTCCTCTCTCACCTCCACTGGTTGTTACAAACAGTAGCTCTGACTGCTATGTTATCTCTCACACGACAAGGAGCGTTCCGAACCCTCATACGTTGTCTGCAACATCCCATTGCACCTAGCTATTATTTTTTAGTGAAGCAGTTTTTATCCTATTTCTTTTAAATTGGCGGCTCGCCGAACTCCGCCTCGGATTTAAATGTAGGAGTTTTTTTACTGCTTCTTTTCTAGTTCAACGTATATGTAAAAGATTGTTGACTATTGTTTTAAAAATGGCAAATCGTTCTGAATCGAACATGTCTACCATATGCTTCATTTCTGCTGTTAATGTGGCTGCTCACATATTTCAGCAATTATTTGTACCGCGATACTAAGTTTGAAATGACGGGGCTCTTTGGGCCTTAAATATACAATTTATTTATTTATAGCTTCCTGAATAATACCTAATACCTGAAATTGCGTTTACAGAGCTCGCTAACTCTGTAGATATTTCCTTTCGTCCACAGTGAGAAAAAACCAGCTCATGCACCTTACTAGTGGCATACAGCTCATACAAGTTCATCGTAGCTACTGTTCGACAGGTAAATTTTCCGCCAATTTTTTTCATGTAGCGACATGGAGCTTGCTGGTGTTAGGAATTGGATCCATAGGTGTGATGGTACGAGAAGAAGCCCTTGTTTGTTTATGTGCCCGAATTTAGAGTGGGCGTCCTCGGTCGGCGAGTATTAGAGGGGATTTGACGACTAGCATGAAGCTGTTAATCTTCAAACGTTAGGGGATGTAGGCTTTGTACAATGTCCTCGATGTTTACGTGTAGCTTTGTCATTGCTAAAAGCATTAACTGTAAGAGGCGTTTGCTAATACAGGATTATGCTTTCAGCTGTTTCAGCAATTACTTGGACAGATGAGGAGGAGATATTAGGCGCAAGAATAGAGTTAACAGAGGAAGGCAGTCACTTTAGAATAAGCTGCTTGAACATCATGCCATCAAACTTTTTACCTTCCATTAGCTCCCCTCAGGCGCTAAAAAGCGGCGTAGGCTTCCTTTCACCAAGGCCTTCCTAGGAATATAAACGCTGAAGACATTTTTGTGTTGATAAGGGGATGCGGGTATGTGTGTTTACTTTAGAGCAATATATGGGTCTCCGTGGGTGGGCTATCGATAATATTTCGCAGATCAGTAGCAATGTCTATTGGCAGTGCCACAACAGCATAATTGAATGTTGTATCCTTTCTTGTAATTTTCCGCAGGGCAAACGTGATGTCACTGGGCCTACACGGCAGAAAGTTCTAAATTTTGAATTCCGGCTATTGTTTGGACGGTAGATTCGTTTGTCATAATTAGGGGAGGTAGGTCAGAAATCAGGTGATTTGACAAGATGACTGGCACGTTGGCGGCTGGGATAAAAGCAGCAATGGTGTTGATAATAAGTTAATGCACCTCTGATAGCAGATAGAAACTGGTTAGAATAATACACTGAATGGAAAAAGAGAAGGCAAAGGATGTTAGTGGAAATTGCTAGGCAAATAAATGAAACAGAAGGCACTATGAACCAAAAAGTTCCCAAATGTAGAAGACAAATCAGTCTCTCCTTATATGTAAGACGAATGCCATGTCCAAACTTATACATGCCAGTAAAAGTAAGAAGAATATAACTAGTCAATAAAACATAAATTATGGTAAAATTCTAAAAAAACGTTTTGTGTTGATTTTCTACGGAAGCATTTTTAAAGTATCAAAAAATGCTCTATTTTGTCACCGCAGCAATTTCAAAGCATTCGATAAGCATTCTAGTTGCTTTAGCAGCCAATGAGAGAAGAAGATAAAATATGCTATCCGAAAGCTGCTAAGAAACATGCGATGCAATATGAATTAGAACGTTATCAACATAGCGCTTCTATTCTGTCTTCAAATCGGTCACAGATAATGATGATGGGTGCAAAACTACAATAGCCGAGAAACCGCAAATAATTTTCGAAAAAGATGTGCAGGCCTCACGCCTTATAGAACGGAGAAAGGCTCTCCGTAACTCATACTGAGAAGTGTTTTTCAACTGGATGACGAACCGGCGGAAACTTACAAAAGGAGGCAGCTGAGGACGGAACTGAAGAGGTGGATCGAAAAGGAGAAAATGGTTTCAAATATAGGACAATAAAATCATAGTGTTGAAGGGGTCCTTCCTTGGCAATCTCCGTATATCCGCAGAGTTGGCCCTTGTCGATAAGACAGACGAGAAATATGATTGACTCAAATTTCCAGAGCCCGTTCTGTAAATTTAGTTAGCTCCAGACGTTTGCAGATGAACAACCACGAGATATAATTTCCCTGACAGAAACGTGGGTCTCAGAAGATATTCGAGATCACGAAGTATCTTTTCCGTGGTTATTATCTCTTTAGAAAAGACAGGAGAAGCCAAGGAGTAGGAATAACTGTTTATGTTAGCGCTAATCTAACTGTGGTTTCTGAGCCATTTCCCATGGAAGCAGAAGTTGACGTTTTATCTTTAACTCTTATCACTTAGTATGCCCAGCCACTGGCATTCACAGTTACATACCGTCCCCCAAACCAGAATGTCGAACGCGATGTCATTCTCCTAACGGAACTGAGCAAGACTTGCTTGAACAACGATGTCCTTATCGTTGGAGACTTTAACGCTCCTAATATGGACTAGGAAAAGTGGACTGTTTCAGGTCCAATGGATACATTCAATCATCATTTGCTTGAGATGTCAGGCGTAAAAGCATTCTTCCATAATCTACTTTTCGAGGGTATGCGTTAGGGAAGGAAAAACGTTCGAATTGTCTAGACCTCGTGTTCACCCGAGACGAGGATAATGTGCTGGATATACAAGATATATTGCCAGTGGGTGCCAGCGACTACATTGTATTTCTCTTTGAGTATTCCATGTTCTCACAGCCTGAGTCACTTGAGCAACTGGAAACGAGCATTTGAAAGGGAGGTTTTGATAGCATGAGCACTCAAATCTCATCAATACCGTGGACAACCACATTACGGGGAACTGTAGACGAATGCTGGAGAACGTTCAGCTCGTTGGTTAAAAGAAGTATTAATCTTAATTGTCCCCTAAAACGAAAGTAAACAAACAATCGTACGTTGTGGATAAACCGCAAATTTCAGATCTCCTCTGCAAGAAGAACTTAGATGAGTAAGCAGTTTCGAATAACGGAATGTGTCGAACACATGCCGGAATACAAACGACAATGGGCATGTCTTTAAGTGTGAGGCGAACCGACTCCGAAGGTACTTTGAGCTTACCATACTACAGAACTCGTTGGAGCATCCCAAGATCCTAGATGGTTACATACGCATTAACTGAAGAAATCGTGATCTGATTCCAGCACTGCGTTCCAAAAACGGAGTACTGGAAACAGATGACCAAGCTAAAGCCTCTGTCCTCTCTAGCTTCATTCAGTCGATATTCACTCATGAAACAAATCCTCCTCCGCTCCCATACTCAGAGCGTCTACAACATTTGGAAACGTTTGCACTACAAAATAAACTGTACTTCCCGCCCACATTGGTAAGGATAGAATTACTCCGCCTGAAGCCTGCCAAGTCACCGTGTCCAGATAGAACTCGTCCGCATGCCTTTCGAGGATTGACCGATGTACTGTGTGAGCCGGTTTCGATGATATTCCAAAAGTCCATGGAACAGGGCGAACTAAGGCAGGAATGGAAAACTGCGCTTATCTCCTCGATCCGCAAAGGAGGGTTCAAGCTGGAGTCAGGAAATACCGTCCCTTTGCTTTAACCTGCATTTTTTGCAAGGTCATGGATACACATATTTAGATATATATCATGAAGTATCTGGAGCAGAAGAACACGTTATGTGCTGCCCAGCATGGTTATCGCTCTGGTCACTCATATCTCACGAGTGGTTTTGTCTCGCAGGAAAAGTTGACAAAAGCGATAGATCAATGCCGTCCAGTTGATGTCATTTTCTTTGACATTAAGAAGGCATTTGATAGCGAACCACATCGGTGACTGTTAAATAAAATTTGGCAACGTGGTATCCAGGCTTATATCTTTAAATGGATCAAAAGTCTCCTGTCATGCAGACTGCAAAAGTACTTGTTGGCACCGCTTAATCGGAGTGGGTAGCAGCAGAAAGTGGTGTTCCACAGGGTTCAGGCTTAGATCCTCTTCTGTTCCTCATTTATATAAAGGACTGCAATGTAAATCTTGACTGTGATGCCATCATGCTTCTATATGATATAAAAGTCTGGAAAACCATTAGCTCTGTTGACGAGGCGCAGAAACTACAAGAAAACCTTGAAAAATTAGCTGTCTGGTGCAGCAAGTGACTTCTTACGTTTAATATACTCAAATGTGTAGTCTTACGCTAAGAATCTGGGAGAAGACGTTTCCCCAAACACCAGTATTACCAGAACTTAATTCCACTAAAAGAAGTAGATAAGCACAAATGTCTAGGTATCTGGATGGATTCTAACCTAATGCCCTTTGAACAATCTTAACGAGCCATCCAAAAGGCTACGAGCATCATGCACTGGATTAGACATGCCTTCATAGTCTTTCCTCCCGAACTGATTTCAAGGATCTGCAGTACTTTCGGTATACTGCATTTGGAATACGGAATGCCAGCGTGAATGCCCTGGATGAAGAAAAACAGTGATCCCATCGAGCAGGTGCAAAGACGGGCGACACAACTGGTGGACAGTCTTTGGTCCCTGTCATATACATAAAAAATTATCAAGCTTAGCATATTTACTTTATCCTATAGACAAATGAGATGTGCCCTGCTCTGGATATTCCGAATTTTCCACGGACACGCCTGCTTGCGGAAATCCGAAGATGGCTATGAGTTTAAAAACATGACTTACCTGCGCAGTAATCCATATAAAGTCAAACGCGAATGTATTTGCCTTGATCCATGAAAGCGTTCTTTCACTCAGCTAGTGTTACGACAATGGAGCTAACCTTCAAGAAAAATAATGACGTCGTAGACCATGGATATGTTCAAACGGCATTTAAACTGCTTAATTTTTGATAACTGATGACTCTTACACCAGGACTATATTCAGCCAACCATTAGTTTTACTTCGTGATTTCAATTCATGTGAATTTTACCACTGCACATTTGATGCAAAATGTTTAACTTTATTTTATGTTGTCTGTATATACTTGCATTGTTAGATTCGATTGTACATAAACGTGGTCAACATAGTCTACGCAAGTTAACCTCGAAATATATAATATAAAATTACTAACTACCGTCTATGCCTACCGTTAACATTGCATTCCTCTGACCACAGACCACTGTCCACTGACTGCCACATTCATTACTGCCATATCTTACTTACTACCGTAAATAGCTACCGGTAGAAGTCACTTCCTCTGTCGAACCTGTCTACTCACCGACACATGTCATTTCTGACATATCTAACATACTATGGGCAGTAAATACCGCTAGCACACCATTCCATACTTCAACATGTCTGCATGCCATATATAAATTACTAAAGTTGACACCTACCGTTAGCAATCCTTTGCTCATTTCACTACGTCTACCCAAGCACATATGTTATGACTGCCATATCTAAATGACTAGCGTCAATCAATACATTTAGCAGTCTCTTCCTCTGTTCGCCATATCTTCTCACCAAACAATCTCATTACTGTTCTATCTTACTTACTACCGTCAATACCTACCGTCAGAAGTGACTCTCTCTGTTCACCATGTCAACACACCAACACGTGTCAGTTTTTGTCATATTCTACTTATTACCGTCAATACCTACCGTTAGCATTGAATACCTGCATTTCAATAAATCTAGACATCGACGCATGTCATTATTTCCATATCTACCTAACTTTCATCAGAAACTTACAGTAGCATCCCCTTCCCCCAGTTCAACATTTAAACACAACGACACATGTAATTACTGCCTTATAATAATAATAATAATAATAATAATAATAATAATAATAATAATAATAATTGTAATGAATGCCGGTTTACAGGCATTTTCAGATGAAATATTCAGTAGGGATCAGGGTGGCAGTGAAAAATTCCTGAATATATATCATTATAAGTGTTTTTCCTATCTTTATGTTCTTCAGGAGAAAAACTGCCGCCTGTAAGGATGATAGCAGTTCAGATCAGGGAAGGCTTACACAAATGCAGTCTGTTTGCAGCATCTCTGTCTTTGTTAGGAACCGGGATTCTGCCCCAGACAAGAGTGCATCAATGGTTGGTTGCTCACTCTCTGCCGAAGAAGTCAACGGGTGCAGGCTGCAGAGACGGTGCCGTATCCCTCAAGGACACACCTGGGATCGGGTTCAGATGCCGCGCACTCCGTCGAATTGGAAAACAGATTCTACCGTGTCGGCGCCCAGAATTCTCGGAAACTGTTTTGAATGCAAAAAAACTAGTAAGAGTTATCTTAAACAAAGAATAACTTCGCTGGATGTTTATATTATGAGGTAGTTTATTCCACATGCTATGGCGTTTACCGAAGAGAAATGACGATACTTAACTGTGCGAGCTAATGGAAGAAATAAAGAGACATTGCGATGACCGCTGTGCCGAGGGTGGTCAAGCTGCCTCACGACAGTTCGACCGTCGTAGTCCGACGATGTCCACCGTATGCTCATGGGAAAATTGAGCAGGGACGGTGACTTGCGCGTAATTTAGTTTAAAGTGATAGTAGACTTGCGCTGCATCTACCGCACTCTCTCCTCCTCCCCCACCTGAGCCCAGTGTCAAGACAGAGTCAAGAAGACCGGAGGCGGGAGAGGACGCAGGTGGCTGGCGCGGCCGGAGCCGCCCCTGGGCGTGCCACCACACCTGGCTCGGATCCTCACGGAGTGGGAGTGCCATAAAGGTCACATTAAGAAGGAGCCATTTCAACCTGACTCTCAGTCCGCCAGTCAGCCACTCCACACAAAACACACATTCGGCTGACCACGCGGTCCGAGTTATCCCGTCAGTTGGCAACCTTCCAAGCCACGGCTTTTAGCGCACCGTGATAGTTTCAAGCGCGTCAGATTGTTTATAGTGAGGAAAATACGCTGAGCTCTCGACCTCACTCTCTCCCCCACCCCCACAATCAGACCACTGTCCGAGCCGGTCAGTTGTCCGATGCGGAAGCGGGTGCAGCTGCTGGTGACCTCGTCTACGTGTACTACGTACAAGACCTGGCCCCCTAAACACAAGCACCAGGATTTCACACAACAGGGGGTTGAACGGCTTACATCTCACATGTGTGAGATAGCCAGAGGTCACGTTAAGAAGGAGCCATCGCAGCCTGACTCTCAGACCACCAGTCAGCCACTCCACACAACACACATTGGACTAACTGCGAGGTCTGAGTGTAATTTGTCAGTTGGCAACCTTCCAACCGCGGCACTCAACGTTACCGCACTCTCTTCTCCTCCCCCACCTGAGCCTGGTCTCATGACACAGTCAAGAAGACCGGAGATGGGAGAGGGCACAGGTGGCTGGCGCGGCCGCAGCCGCCCCTGGGCGTGCCACCACACCTGGCTCGGATCCCACAGAGTGGGGGTGCCATAAAGACCACATTAAGAAGGAGCCATTGCAGCCTGACTCTCAGTCCGCCAGTCAGCCACTCCACACAAAACACGCATTGGGCTGACCACGTGGTCCGAGTTATCCCGTCAGTTGGCAACCTTCCAAGCCACGGCTTTAGCGCACCGTGATAGTTTCAAGTGCGTCAGATTGTTTATAGTGAGGAATATGCGCTGAGCTGTCGACCTCACTCTCTTTCTCACCCCCACAGTCAGACTACTGTCCGAGCCGGTCAGTTGTCTGAGGTGGGAGCGGGCGCATTGGCTGACGGATCGGCGTACCCGTCTTCGCGCGCCACAGCACGACCTGGCCCCCATAACGCACACACCAGGAGTCACAAACTAAGGGGATAATGAGCAGCCATCGCCGTCTGACTCCCAGTCCACTGGTCAGCCACTCGACACACACAGCACATACACTGAGCTGACGGCGTGGTCTGGTGGAAGCGTCAGATTGGCAGACTTCCCAGCCACGGTTTCTAGGAAACCGTAATATACCTGGTAAATGGTGATTGTTAGGGTGTTGTCGATGTATTGGTGTTGGTAGTGTGCGCTGATGTAGCTTAGCCTCCGGTGGTTTACCGGAGGTTGTCGTGGAGGCGCATGTGTCCCTAATAGGCCCATGCGGTGTGTAAATGTGCGGGAGCAGTGAGGGGCAGTGAAGGCGGGCGCGTCGACTGTATGTCGGAGCCCCAGGCACTGGTTCACCAGCCTCCGTGCGATGGATTCGCAGGTGACCGACCAGGCCGATGCGTGAGTTGAAGGTGAGGGCGCAGTGTGGGCAGGAGAAATCGGTAGAGGCTGGGGGATGTCATTCATGGTAGTGGGGGTAGTCAGGGGCGCTAAGAATGGCAGGAGCGGAGGGTGTGCATGGTGTATCGGTGTTGTCGGCATTGTGGTGTATTCCGCTGTCATGGATGCGCATGTGACCGAATAGGCCCATGCGATGAGTGAATGCGCGAGGACAGTGAGGGCAGTTGAGGCGACGATCTCTGCTGTGTGATGGTGTTCCAGGCACTGGCCCACCGGTCTCTGTACGATGTATTCGCAAGTGACCGACCAGGCCGATGCGTGAGGTGAATGTGCGGTCGCATTGAGTACAGCTTAGGAGAGATTCCCCATCGCTGATGGTGATGGTGGTGGAGGTAGTGAAGGCGAATGCGGTGGTGGTTGCGGTGGTGGGGGTAACAGGCGATGAGTAGATGGATGTGGTCTCTACGATGGTGGGAGTAATGGAATTGATTCCAGGAGTGAGGGTGGGAGAGTCAGAAGGAGGGTTGGCCGAATTTGACATAAAAAATTGGCGAGCATACGCGCTGCTTTCGATAACTTCTCTTCAGGCCAGTACAGTTATAGAGAAACGTTGGAACGCAGTAGAAATTTAAAACATGAAATCGATAATGTTCGTCAATTTGTGTGGGTTATCTGAGGAACGTGCATAGGGGAAGGGTGATAAGAGACAATTTAATAGGCCGCAGTAAGTGTTTGGTAGAGCCGTTCTAGGAGAAGGGGAGGACAGAGATGGCGCGGGGATACATGCAGTTAAGCGGCCGTTGGCCGCTTAAGCGCGGAGCTTGTACGAGGTTCTTTTGTGCGCACAAGACCGGCTTCTTCAACCTAATGGCAGTCGCTTCTGCTGCTGCTAGTAGACGTTGACCCAGTGGCTTGGGGTAGTTTGGTGGGACCTTATAAATTACACGGAAAGCTTCGCTGGGGTCCACACTATGCCCGGTGTCAACAAGATGTGCAAGGATGGCGCTTTTATGCTCTTGACTTCCCCTTTGCTCAGCCATGCTGGGATGTGTTCTTTTATTCTTTTTGGATAAGCGCCGACTCGTGCGACCAATATAACCTGCTCCACAGGAGCAAGTAAATGAGTAAAATGCACATACGGAGGTGGTCTGAGTCGGGAATTTTGCA
>WEDG01009058.1:0-38091 GCA_017591395.1 Schistocephalus solidus | reverse complement strand
CGTACGGTTGATTCTAATTCGTAAAAAAATTATTCTTTACACCTATTGTAGGTGCTCTGCAGTGCCTGATGTGACACTGATCATAGGATAGTTTAAATTAATTTTCTATTTCTATAACAGTTCAATAATAGATAGGTGGAACACATGCGAATATGAACACACAGAAAAAAATGTGACGTTTATCAAAATTCCAACAAAGGTTGTCATCCTCTACACTAAAATCAAAGACTTACCCTGCCTCAAACCTTAACACCAAGCCTGCCATAAATTTCGCCTTAAAGCTACCACCTTTAGGCCCTAAAAATGAGTACAAGGCACCTGGAATAGAAGGTTATTGTCTCCATACCTTTTCAAAAGTAGACCTATAAATGGATTTGGGTCACAAAAGAAAATATATTGACCGGAACACTATGTAAAATGCGTTTCGAGAGATTCGCTTGACAATAAGTATTGTTTATTTAACGTTCAATATTAATGCAACTGCCACCCCAAGTTGGCACAGCAAAAAGAGAAGGGGCATTCGCCGGGAGACCTTTAGAGCAACGATTTCGGCTACCCATATGCATAGGCTGGAGAATTCACCCAACAGCTCTCACTATTTGGCTCATTATGCCTCATGCCTATTTCTGCCCTGACAACTGTGAGGCTAAATCAGAACCTGGTTCACCTTGACCCGTTTCGCACCGCTTTTCTGAATCGCGGCGATAATTGCTGGCCCCAGTTTTTTCACGCTTTTACCCTCTCCTGTGAAGATATTTCGTAAAACCGGATAAGGGGAGGCAAGTTTATGTGGCACATGGGCGAGTAGCCGATGGACATCCAGGCTTCTTGTCCTTGTCTTGAATTTTGAATATCGCCTCGGCCCACGACTTCGATGGTGTCAAAGTTGAATAGTTTTCCCACCTGCTGGCAGGAGATACAGCTTTTAAGGTGGAAAGCAGAACAATTAAAAAAAGTTAAAACCAAGTTCGTAAACATTTGGTATTAAGAGTTTATTATTCGGAAAATTAAAATCATCTTGTCGTGACATTATACAGATCCAAGTGGCCAGAGTCCGCGCTAAGGTTATATGTGCTAGTCTACGAGATAAATAGTTAAGTAGTTGACGGCAAGTTAGACAACTTGAACCTAAAAAGGCGAAACAACGCTACAAAATAAACGACACCGAAAAGGCGGATGAAGTTCGACGTCGTCAGAGAGGAACGGTTTCACAGATGGAAAACTGTCCCTCTTGCGCAGCAGGTATTCGCATGTACTATTTTTAACAGTCGTTTAGAAATGAGCAGTTGGAGACATAATCACGAATTTGAAATAGCTGTGGTATAGCATCATTGAAATTCCGCATAGACAAAAAACGTACAACTTGGATGAACAATCAAAAGTAGAGACATGATGGATGGTGAATGTGTCATCTAGATTTCCTGAAAGTATACTTCACTGGTCTATTTCTTCGACAAATGTACACTCAAATCCCATTGGTACCTCTTCGTTGAAGTTGCCAGCATTTACTGCATGGGTTTACAAGTGCCAGCATGTTTGGTATTGGGAGGGGTAATTAATGACATGTTAACACTCAACCCTAGTAGCAAGCGTATATCGAGACAATAGCGGGGCGATATCGATTTTTCGCTATAGGTATATCGAGTCTACAGCGATTTTGTCCGGCGGATTTATATCGAGGCGATATCGAATTTTCGAGATACTCAAAAATGGCGACAGCTTGCAATACAGTATTGCGGGTTATTTGTTTATTTGGCTTAAAAACGGCCCCCACCCTTAATCCATTCGTAGTAGTGGTTTTTTCTTCTCCGTTTACGTTTTAACTCTCTTATTATCGCTTAATTCGAACGATCAAATTATAATCATCGGACCGAGTGACCGTCACACTATTAAGCGACCCTCCTTTCACATGGATTAAACGTGAAATGTGAAAGTTTGTTTCATATTAAGTGTATATTGTAAAAAAAATTAGAAAAAATATATATACAAATGCTGAAAGAATTGCTTCACAGGTCATAGGAGTTGTTATATATATATATATATTGAAGAAGACGGGAAGGCGTTCTCTGGATCCAAAATTTTATTCATCCGACGTTTCGAACTCTCACGCGAGCCCATCGTCAAAAGGAATAAAAGACTGTACAGCTCAGTGCTTATTTAACTCACCTCTGCCGAGTATGACCTTCATCAGCGCCATTGATTTGTTCGCGCAGGGCCTGATATGCAGCTGGCAGATCGATATGTCTATTGATCGATTCCGCGGTCGAGTGCCACGATTCCTGCAGCAGGCGTGAAATTCGGTCGTCTGACTGGCCCAATATTCTCACGCTGCCAAAGTCAAAGTCGTGCTCTGGCGAGGATGCGTGAGCGGCTACCAAGGAGAGTTTATCCTTCCTTCTCACAGCGAGCTCGTGCTCGTGCATTCTCGTGCAAACGGGTTTGCCGAACCCCTCGTTGCAGTGTCACACAGCAGCAGAAACATCGGCGAAACACGTGTCTGGGCTTTAAGCTAGTATCTATGTCGGAAGTACGGTATAACGTCTTTGCCATATAAGATTCATACTACTTGTTTGTAGAATGGGCATTACATGGTTATTCAACAGTGGTTGATTGTCTTCGACCCAAATGTTCATTGAAATTTCGGGTCTGACCCTAAAAGGTCATGTCCGAATCACCTGACTCCATGTCCTGCACTTAATAATTTCAGAAATTATTTAACCCGATTATTCTCTGGAGTCCATATACCAGAAACCGCATAGAGAACGCTGGGGGACCCACTGAGGAGCCGAACCCCTCGTTGCTGTGTCACACAGCAGCAGAAACATCGGCGAAACACGTGTATGGGCTTTTAGCTAGTATCTATGTCGGAAGTACGGTATAACGTCCTAGCCATATAAGATTCATACTACTTGTAGTACTACTTGTTTGTAGAATGGGCATTACGTTGTTATTCCACAGTGGTTGATTGTCTTCGACCCAAATGTTCATGGAAATTTCGGGTCTGACCCTACAGAGAATATGGGTAGATTGATACAGTCTGTTTCGAGCTTATTCTGCCTTCATTTAGCCAATCATAACCCTGACTACCAGCTGGGACTGGAAACACAAACATGCACTCGAGTACGGCGCAGACAGTCCACACACTGGGTCTAGCAGATGGGTCATAAGCACTTCATTGAACCGAAGTTCATCAGTGCCTCACCATCTGTCATTCTCTGTCGCTGCAGATCGGGTATTTATTCAAACAGGAATAGGCGCACACCGATCTAGTGGCTTCCCGAAGCAAACAAACTCCGTATGGGTGGCAAAGGTCACGAACAGGCAACCAATTACCAGGCCGAAGTCGGCCAAGTTATAATTTCAGAGAGGAGACACGACAGAGAATATGGGTAGATTGATACAGTCTGTTTCGGGCTTATTCTGCCTTCATTCAGCCAATCATAACCCTGACTACCAGCTGGGACTGGAAACACAAACATGCACTCGAGTACGGCGCAGACAGTCCACACACTGGGTCTAGCAGATGGGTCATAAGCACTTCATTGAACCGAAGTTCATCAGTGCCTCATCACCTGTCATTCTCTGTCGCTGCAGATCGGGTATTTATATATATATATATATATCGGGTAAATAATTTCTGAAATTATTAAGTGCAGGACATGGAGTCAGGTGATTCGGACATGACTTTTAAGGTCAGACCCGAAATTTCAATGAACATTTGGGTCGAAGACAATCAACCACTGTGGAATAACCACGTAATGCCCATTCTACAAACAAGTAGTACTACAAGTAGTATGAATCTTATATGACAAAGACGTTATACCGTACTTCCGACATAGATACTAGCTAAAAAGCCCAGACACGTGTTTCGCCGATGTTTCTGCTGCTGTGTGACACAGCAACGAGGGGTTCGGCTCCTCAGTGGGTCCCCCAGCGTTCTCTATGCGGTTTCTGGTATATGGACTCCAGAGAATAATCAGGTAAATAATTTCTGAAATTATTAAGTGCAGGACATGGAGTCAGGTGATTCGGACATGACTTTTTAAGGTCAGACCCGAAATTTCAATGAACATTTGGGTCGAAGACAATCAACCACTGTGGAATAACCACGTAATGCCCATTCTACAAACAAGTAGTACTACAAGTAGTATGAATCTTATATGACAAAGACGTTATACCGTACTTCCGACATAGATACTAGCTAAAAGCCCAGACACGTGTTTCGCCGATGTTTCTGCTGCTGTGTGACACAGCAACGAGGGGTTCGGCTCCTCAGTGGGTCCCCCAGCGTTCTCTATGCGGTTTCTGGTATATGGACTCCAGAGAATAATCGGGTAAAAAATTTCTGAAATTATTAAGTGCAGGACATGGAGTCAGGTGATTCGGACATGACTTTTTAAGGGTCAGACCCGAAATTTCAATGAACATTTGGGTCGAAGACAATCAACCACTGTGGAATAACCACGTAATGCCCATTCTACAAACAAGTAGTACTACAAGTAGTATGAATCTTATATGACAAAGACGTTATACCGTACTTCCGACATAGATACTAGCTAAAAAGCCCAGACACGTGTTTCGCCGATGTTTCTGCTGCTGTGTGACACAGCAACGAGGGGTTCGGCTCCTCAGTGGGTCCCCCAGCGTTCTCTATGCGGTTTCTGGTATATGGACTCCAGAGAATAATCGGGTAAATAATTTCTGAAATTATTAAGTGCAGGACATGGAGTCAGGTGATTCGGACATGACTTTTTAAGGTCAGACCCGAAATTTCAATGAACATTTGGGTCGAAGACAATCAACCACTGTGGAATAACCACGTAATGCCCATTCTACAAACAAGTAGTACTACAAGTAGTATGTATCTTATATGACAAAGACGTTATACCGTACTTTCGAAATAGATACTAGCTAAAAGCCCAGACACGTGTTTCGCCGATGTTTCTGCTGCTGTGTGACACAGCAACGAGGGGTTCGGCTCCTCAGTGGGTCCCCCAGCGTTCTCTATGCGGTTTCTGGTATATGGACTCCAGAGAATAATCGGGTAAATAATTTCTGA
Organism: Schistocephalus solidus; assembly: GCA_017591395.1. Classification (NCBI taxonomy): domain Eukaryota; kingdom Metazoa; phylum Platyhelminthes; class Cestoda; order Diphyllobothriidea; family Diphyllobothriidae; genus Schistocephalus; species Schistocephalus solidus. The sequence continues at coordinate 33,032 of WEDG01009058.1, read as the reverse complement.
AATTATTAAGTGCAGGACATGGAGTCAGGTGATTCGGACATGACTTTTTAAGGGGCAGAGAGGTTACATCGACAGACTGACGACATGGGGGGTTTTGGGGGCCGTGAATCCTGTTACGATAGCTGTTGCATGTAAGGTGAGGGGTGCTAGAGTTATGATAGCAAGTCAAGTTGCGGGAGATGCAGAGCCAGCGAGGTTACACTTGGCTGGGCACAGATAAGCAGTTGTTGATTTTAAGGTGGGCGCAAGTCAGTGGAATGTGCACGCAGACCTTCGCAATGCGCATCCAGATCGACGTGGCGGTTGATACTGTTTGTGCCGGAAAGCCAAGCTTTGAGGAATTCGCGTGCCTGTTTGGTGCTAGCCATGGCGACCACTTCAGTTCCCTCCCAATTGAAGCGGTGGTCGCAATCAACGGCGTGCGCAAACACGATAGTCAAGGGATCGCGTCGGCGGATGGCCAGTTTGTGTTCATTTATGCGGTTCCCGAGTCATCGGCCTGTATGGCCTACGTAAGCGCAAGAGCAATTCGCAAATGGAATGCGGTAAATAACATTGGTTTGTTGCTCTTTGGGTACGGGATCTTTAACACGTGATAGTGCTGCCCGCAGGGAGGACGCTGGCTTGTGAGCGATGCAGATACCAAATCGGTCTAATTGTCGGGCGATCGTTTCCGAAAGGCCCTGCATGTATGGCAATGAAACGAATTCCCTCGGTACTACTTCTCTATTAGAGCTCTGAGATTGTGGTTGCCTGTGACTTCGGAGACAGTTTTTCACGAGGCTCCTCGGATATCCTTTAGGTCGGAATAGTTGTTATAACAAGGCAAGTTCTTTCTTAGTAGATACTCGCTGTTACAGTACCGGAAGGTGCGGTGAAAAAGAGCTCAAACGCAGCTTCGTTTGTGGGCAGCAGGATGATGGCTCCCATAGTTCAGGATTATTGCGGCATTTGAGTCTTTTCTGTGGACGCTGGCTGCGAGCTGGCCATCACTCAATCTTTGCACCGTGACGTTGAGAAACGGGAGGATGTCGCCTGTTGCTGCTTCGCGGGTGAATTGTTTAGCAGGGAAGGCACCATTAAGACATTCATGTAGCCGCTCCACTTCGCAGTTGTTAATGACCACGAAGGTATCATCTACGTAGCGAAGCCACATTTTCGGCCTGAGGTTTTGAATCACAGCTTCTTCTAGACGTTGTAATACTAGCTCGGCAAGTAGACCCGATGTCGGTGAACCCATTGGAGTACCCTTGACCTGTTGGTAATGTTTACCGTCGAATTGACAATAATTCTTAAGGCAGAGCCAGAGCATCTCTAAAACTTGCTGCGTTGAAATGTCTATTGGCGTTTCTTCTAGACGTGGAGCTACGCTCTCAATTTCCAGGTTATGTGGTATTGAGGAAAAAAGAGCAACCACATCAAACGATAGAATGCATTCATCAGGACTTACATTAAGGCCTTGAATTCTTTGAAGAAAAACATGCGAGTTGCTGATGCTGTACTGTGAACCATTACTAAGGTGCTTTAGGCGTTTGTATAACCATTTGGCAAGGTTATAAGTAGGCGATCCAATGAGTGGCACTATGATCCTCAAGGGTGCGTCCGCTTTGTGAATCTTTGGAAGACCATAGGCACGTGCGATGCGCGGATCATTGAGAGTTAGAAATGTAGCGTCCGCGGGGCTTATGAGTTTCATTCTAGTGAGCTCATTCACCTACTTCTTTATGGATGCAGCCTGTTTTTTCGTTGGATCCTCAGCAACGGGGGTGTAGGCTTCCCTGCCATGAAAAGCTTGATTGGCCTTATTTACATAGTCAATCTTGTCCATGATGATGGAAGCACCACCTTTGTCAGCAGCTACAACGACGCTACTGTCGTCCAACCTAAGGGAGCGTAATCCCTTATCTTCTTCCATTGACAATGTTTTCTGAGGTTTCTTTTTCGGAGGAGGCAAGTAGCACAGCTGCGTATTTTAGCACGCATGTCCTCAGGGATGGATGAGGTTAGTAGGAGGGATTCAAGGCCGGCTAAGAAGCTCGTAGGTGCAGCATCGGTATGTCTAAACCTTATGCCTTTCGACAGCAGGTTTTTTTCATCGGGGGTGAGACTCCTTTTCGAAAGGTTCACAACTCTTGTAGACATAGTAATATCGTTGATGGGACGGAGAAGAGCTTGGAGCTTGTCTTGAAGATTGGCTCACTTCTTCATACGAGCATCCTTGATGGTGGCATTTATGCGCTGCAGTACATTTTCAAAAATATCTTCATGTAGGGATGAAACGCACCGGGACCTAAGGTCAGAGATAATTGCTTCAAATCGACGAAGACGATTGTAGACGTCAGATATAATCAATGGAAGAAGATAAGGGATTACGCTCCCTTAGGTCGGACGACAGTAGCGTCGTTGTAGCTGCTGACAAAGGGGGTGCTACCATCATCATGGACAAGATTGACTATGTAAATAAGGCCAATCAAGCTTTTCATGACAGGGAAGCCTACATCCCCGTTGCTGAGGATCCAACGAAAAAACAGGCTGCATCCGTAAAGAAGTAGGTGAATGAGCTCACTAGAATGAAACTCATAAACCCCGCGGACGCTACATTTCTAACTCTCAATGATCCGCGCATCGCACGTGCCTATGGTCTTCCAAAGATTCACAAAGCGGACGCACCCTTGAGGATCATAGTGCCACTCATTGGATCGCCTACTTATAACCTTGCCAAATGGTTATACAAACGCCTAAAGCACCTTAGTAATGGTTCACAGTACAGCATCAGCAACTCGCATGTTTTTCTTCAAAGAATTCAAGGCCTTAATGTAAGTCCTGATGAATGCATTCTATCGTTTGATGTGGTTGCTCTTTTTTCCTCAATACCACATAACCTGGAAATTGAGAGCGTAGCTCCACGTCTAGAAGAAACGCCAATAGACATTTCAACGCAGCAAGTTTTAGAGATGCTCTGGCTCTGCCTTAAGAATTATTGTCAATTCGACGGTAAGCATTACCAACAGGTCAAGGGTACTCCAATGGGTTCACCGATATTGGGGCTACTTGCCGAGCTAGTATTACAGCGTCTAGAGGAAGCTGTGATTCAAAACCTCAGGCCGAAAATGTGGCTTCGCTACGTAGATGATACGTTCGTGGTCATTACCAACTGCGAAGTGGAACGGCTACATGAAAGTCTTAATGGTGCCTTCCCTGCTAAACAATTCACCCGCGAAGCAGCAAAAGGCGACATCCTCCCGTTTCTCAACGTCACGGTGCAAAGATTGAGTGATGGCCAGCTCGTAACCAGCGTCCACATAAAAGACTCAAATGTCGCAATAATCCTGAACTATGGGAGCCATCATCCTGCTGCCCACAAACGAAGCTGCGTTTGAGCTCTTTTTCACCGCGCCTTCCGGTACTGTAACAGCGAGTATCTACTAAGAAAGAACTTGCCTTGTTATAACAACTATTCCGACCTAAAGGATATCCGAGGAGCCTCGTGAAAAACTGTCTCCGAAGTCACAGGCAACCACAATCTCAGAGCTCTAATAGAGAAGTAGTACCGAGGGAATTCGTTTCATTGCCATACATGCAGGGCCTTTCGGAAACGGTCGCCCGACAATTAGACCGATTTGGTATCTGCATCGCTCACAAGCCAGCGTCCTCCCTGCGGGCAGCACTATCACGTGTTAAAGATCCCGTACCCAAAGAGCAACAAACCAATGTCATTTACCGCATTCCATGTGCGAATTGCTCTTGCGCTTACGTAGGCCATACAGGCCGACGACTCGGGACCCGCATAAATGAACACAAACTGGCCATCCGCCGACGCGATCCCTTGACTATCGTGTTTGCGCACGCCGTTGATTGCGACCACCGCTTCAATTGGGAGGGAACTGAAGTGGTCGCCATGGCTAGCACCAAACAGGCACGTGAATTCCTCGAAGCTTGGCTTTACGGCACAAACCGTATCAACCACCACGTCGATCTGGATGCGCATTACGAAGGTCTGCGTGCACGGTCCACTGACTTACGCCCACCTTAAAGTTAACATCTGCTTATCGGTGACCAGCCAAGTGTAACCTCGCTGGCTCTGCATCTCCCGCCACTTGACTTGCTATCATAACTCTAGCACCCCTCCCCTTACATGCAACACCTATCGTAAAAGGATTCACGGCCCCCCAAACCCCCATGTCGTCAGTCTGTCGATGTAACCTCTCTGCCCCTAAACCCTCCAGCGTGAAAATTCCAACTCTCACTTCTCATTTCGCTTGACGACGGGTTAGTGTAACCAGTTTGAAAATTCCTGAGTAAACCTTGATTTTCCGACGAGCCTTCTTTCTTCATATATATATATATATATATATATATATATATATATATATATATATATATATATATATATATATATATATATTGAAGATAAAAGGGCTCGTCTTAAAATAGAGTTGTACTCGTGATTTTTCAAGTTGGTCACACCAACCCGTCGTCAGACAAAATGAACAGAGGAGAAATGAAATGGTCAGATGACCAGTTTGTGCTACAGGACAGACAAGGACAAACCGGTCATCTGACCATTTCATTTCTCTTTGTTCATTTCGTCTGACGACGGGTTGATGTGACCAACTTGAAAATTCACGAGTACAACTCTATTTTCTGACGAGCCCTTTTTTCTTCACTATATCATCTCGGAATGCACTCTACCTCAGCTATTTAATATATATATATATATATATATATATATATATATATATATATATATATATATATATATATAAACATAAAAATGACGTTCTCGCAAGATTATTCGACTAACTTAATTCATGCAGTCTTAAATTTACTCGTAGACCACCAAGGTCGGATGATACAGGTGGACGAATTCATGGTCTTTTTTGACGTGACTTCATTATTTAAATCCAGCTCACCGAATGAGGCGTACGAAGTCTTTTGCAAGAGATTTGAAGTGACAGTTGACGAGGTTCCGTTTCCATTGAAAATTGAAAATTTTATGAGGCTGTCTAAAATGTTGTCAAAAAACTTTACTTCGTTCCTTATAGATAAACGTATGAGTAGATCACAGGAACTCTAGTTGGTTCCCCGATCTCCGGTTTAGTTGTAGAACTGGTTCTTAATGTGCATACAAACCACTGCTATTGTCCAAATTGGGCCCGTCTTTTGGCATCGTTACGTTGACGACAAGTTTATTATCGTCAAGAAAACCATTCTGCAAAACCTACATAACTTGATCAATTTAATCTTTTCAGATAAAAAAAAATTCATGAGGGAAGAAGCAAAAGAACAGCAGCTGCCTTTCCTTGGTGTTAAGCGTAATTCCACTGGTTAAATTTTAATAACGGCTTACATGAAGGTGATTAACACCATACAACTCCTCCGCATTCACAGAAACCACCCAGTGTCTCACAAACGAAGCTGGATGAGAACGCTCTTCAAATGGGTTCAGATTCCTTTCAACAGGCCGGAGGGAAGTGTACGCGAGGCCTGATATCTTCGCTGCCAATTTATGTCGAATATCTATCCAAAGGTGTCAATAAGCTGATACCTACGCGTTCGGTTTCAGCGAAACCAAATAGAAACACAACCAAGGATATTGTACGCTCTGTCATACATTACCATCGTCTACGAAAAGGACTAAACGCATAAATGACGGACTAGCTTTTGGAATTGTACCACGGCTCATATCTACCTTGCACATCAGGGTGATGAACTTTCAGGAGCGACTTAACCCAAAAAAGAAACCTGGGGTAGCTTAGCGCATTTAAAGCTTAAATTGCGCTCATAACTACACAGGTCAAATTAAATGCATACTCCAATTGCGTATACATGAACGTGAGGTGTATGGGCACTAGTTAGGGCTGGCACCACACAGATAGAATTTAGTAGATCCATTTGTCTCGTATAGGTGGTGAATGCTCCTGTGGCCACCTCTAACTGATACCCAACTCTCACCTGTGGCTCCTCGAACTTGGGTTCTTCCCAGCGGCCATACCCCGGGCCACCGTCACGACCGGCGGGCTAAACCAGGTGAGGGTCTCCAGTGTTGTGTGTGACTCCACACCCGGTATGTCTGACTCCCGAACTTCCCACCTCCCCCCTCTCAAAAAGTCTTACGGTGGGAGTGACAGCAACACCGTATGAGGTCCAGGCTAACTCGGGTCGTTCTCCCACTAAAAAAAAACCGTTACCCATAGTGGAGTTCGGCAGCCGACTATGATGTCCGAGCAGCCCTATTTAGGGACAGCACTGCTTGCCTCATCGCGGAGGAAGGGGCTAGAAAATTTGCCCTTAACAAATGCTGGTTATCACGTCTTCGGCAACCGGCCGTGGTTCACATATAGCAAAATACGCGGTCGTAAACCTCAAACAAACAAAAATACCCCCGTCCTCTTCCCCCCTCGCCATACCCTCCAGGCTGCTCGGGTGAGTCCACTCACACTAGCAGCCTGGAATATTTGTTCCCTTTAAGACAATCCTAGGAGCAGCCAGCTGGAACGGAGGACGGCGCTAGTCGCTCGGGAACTGACGCGCTACAAGGTGGACATTGCTGCTCTCAGCGAGACTCGATTCTCTGAGCAGGGTCTGCTGGAGGAGGTGGGTGCCGGCTACACCTTCTTCTGGAGCGGCCGGCCAAAGGCAAAGCGACGCGACGATGGTGTTGACTTTGCCATCCGGAACGACATCGTGGGACGTCTGCCCTGTCTGCCGCAGGGTATCAATGATCGCCTGATGAGCCTCCGCCAGCCTCTTCGGGGAGACTTGTTCGCCACCATCATAAGCGCCTACGCTCCCCCAATGACAAGCTCTGATGCGGTGAAGGAAAAATTCTACGAGGACCTGCACGCCCTGCTGGCGACTGTGCCGAATAAGGACAAGGTTATTGTTCTTGATAATATCAACGCCCGCGGTGGGACAGACCACGCTGCCTGGCAGGGAGTGCTGGGTCCCCACGGTCTCTGTGGCAGTAACGATAGCGGCCTCCTTCTTCTGCGAACGTGTGCGGAACCTTGTCTACTACTAAACGACACATTCTTCCGCCATCCGACACGAGAGAAGGCCACGTGAATGCACCCTCGGCCGCGGCACTGGCAGCTGCTGGACTATATTCTCGTCCGGTGACGGATCGACAAAACATGCTGGTAACCAAAGCGATACGTGATGCCGATGTATGGACAGATCATCACCTTGTCATCTCCCAGGTGAGGCTCCAACTGAAACATTGACGAAGGCTCTAAGGTAAGAGGCCGTTAGGTAAGATAAATACTCTTTTGTTAAATTCTTCTGCTCACTGTTTTGATTTCAACAACCAAATAACCGAGAAACTGGAGGACCTGCATGCTCCAGATGATAAAGCCACCGTGGAAACATGATAATATCAACTGGGAAATGTTATCAAGTCCACCGCCCTCGAAGTCCTCGGAAGCGCACGCCGTCAACACCAGGACTGATTTGACGACAATGACGCCGGCATCAGCAACTTACTCGTGGAGAAGAATGGACTACACAAAGCCTACACGGACCTTCGTACTGACACCACCAAAGCAGCCTTCTTCAGATGCCGGCGCCTTGTACAGCAACGGCTGCGGGAGATGCAGGATGCCTGGATGATCCGAAAGGCTGAGGAATTTCAGTGGTATGCAGACCGCAATGAAATAAAAAACTTTTTCAAAGTCATCAAGGCCATCTACGGCCCGTGTATCAAGGGAATCGCACCGCTGCTCAGCTCTGAGGGCACAACACTGCTGACAGAAAATCGCTTAATCTGAAGCGCTGCAACGAGCACTTCAGAAAAGTTCTTAATTGCTCATCAGCCACCTCCGATGCTGCCATTGACCGGCTCCCTCTAGTGGAAGCGTAAAATGATATGGATTCGCCACTTTCCCTACCAGAAACCATCCGGGTCGTGCAGCAGATTTCCAGCCGTAAAGCACCGGGATCTGGCGCAATCCCACCGGAAGTCTACAAGCTTGGTGGGCCCCGGTAGATGGCAGAATTCAAAACGCCTTTCCAGTAGATGTGGCGCCAAGGACAAGTTCCTCAGGATTTCAAAGACGCGACCATCGTCCATCTCTACAAACGGAAGGGGAACTGACAACTCTGTTATAATCACAGAGGCATCTCGTTGCTCAACATTCGCCCGTATCCTTCTCAATCGTCTGAATGGTCACTTAGAGCAGGATGCACAAAAAATGACGTTCTTCCAAGGTAATACGACTAACTTAATTCTATCAGTCTTACAGTTACTCGTAGATCTGCAAGGTCGGACGATCCAGGTTGACAAATTCATGGTATGTTTGATGTGAATTCGTTATTTAAATCCAGTTTATTGAATTCGGCGTACGAATTGGCAGTGGACGAGGATCCGTCTCCATCGAAAATTGAAATATTTATGAGGTTGTCTAAAATGATGTCAACGAATTTACTTCGTTCCAGATAGAGAAAACTATGAGTAGATCACAGGAACTCCAGTTGGTTCCCCGATCTCCGGTTTTGTTGCAGAACTGTTCCTAAATGAGCATAAAACCACTGCTTTTGTCCGAATTTAGCCCGTCTTTTGGCGTCGATACGTTGATGACAGGTTTAGTATCGTTAAGAAAACCATTCTGCAAAACCTACATAACTTGATCAATCGAATCGTTTCTGATAAAAACTTCCTAAGGGAAGAGACAAAAGAACGGCAGCTGCCTTTCCTTGGTGTCGTGCGAAATCCCACCGGCAAATTTTGACAACGGCATACATAAAGGCAACGAACACCATACAACTCCTCAGCATTCACAGAAACCACCCAGTGTCTCGCCAAACGAAGCTGGATGAGAACGCTCTTCAAATGGGTTCAGATTCCTTTCAACAGGCCGGAGGGAAGTGTACGCGAGGCCTGATATCTCGCCGCCAATTTATGTCGAAAATCTATCCAAAGGTGTCAATAGCTGATACCTACGCGTTCGGTTTCAGCGAAACCAAAATAGAAACACAACCAAGGATATTGTACGCTCTGAAATACATTACCGACGTCTCAGAAACGACCGAACGCATTAATGCCGGACTAGCTTTTGAAATTGTACCATGGCTCATATCTACCTTGCACATCAGGGTGATGAACATTCAGGAGCGACTAAACCCAAAAAGGAAACCTGGGGTAGCTTATCGTATTTAATGCTTAAATTGCGTTCATAACTACACAGGTCAAATTAAATGCATACTCCGATTGCGTATACATGAACGTAAATTGGCACTGCAACGGGACAGAGAACTACCGCAATTAACTGCCCACATCTACGGAACAGGCCATGAGTTCAACGTCATAGTCGTCAAAGGATGCGCCCAAACCGGAAACGAGGCCAGCTGAGAATGAATTGAAGCCTGATGCATGAATGGGAACTCAGTAAATCGAATTGCTTGTTTGGCGCCCGGTGCAGTCACCTCCAGATTTTCCGTAAGTGGTCATTGTTGCTGCAGCTACCTCTGACGAGGAAATACTGACCGAGTTTGAAAGCTCAGAAAAATAAAAAATGTTCAGGTGCTCGACATAACTCTTCTTTCGCTCATGCGAACACGTGGAGCTCTTACCTTCACATTCATATGCATATACATTTATCAGTGGTCAAAAAGATATGCAAACATCTAGTAAAACATCTCTGCATGTCTTCTGGATTGTCTCCATCGACATATGAAATTATGCCCACAATATTGAGCAGTAATCTAGAGGTGTTCCTAGGTTAAATAATTACGCTCACTCATTCGTAATGCCGAAATATTAGTCTATCCTTTCTGCTTGATAGAAGCTGATTTCATTTTTTCCTGAAGGAAGATAACAAAAGTATTCTGCCGTGATCGGTATAGGTAAGGTTCCTTTGACCTCACACCAATGCAGAGGAAATTTAACAAAAACTGAAAATTCCTGCAAGCAACACAGAAATGACAATCATTTTGTCATGTAGAACAAGGCGTATTCAACGTCATTTGCGCATTCACCGTCTTACTCCCAGTTTTACGCTGTAGGTAAGTCAAATATGGTTGATATTGGGGAATCCCAATACCCCAGTATGTCTTTCATACCCACACCCATACCATTTACTAGCTAACTAAAACTGATTATTAAAATGAAGACAGGTCCATCTACAGAGCCAGCAGCACTGAAAACCTCTTCTCAATTGCCTGCCACTCACCTTAACTCCATCAGAAAATGAACCACGCATCGGCAACAATTGCGCAAAAATTTTGCAGAAGCTGCTAAAACAAAATTGTCAATATTATCTTTTGAGAAGAGCTTACATATTCACATTGAAGCATTTGGCACTATTGAGCATCGGCAGAACGTCTCTAATGAGTTTTTTTCGACCGTACGGTTGATTCTAATTCGTAAAAATATTATTCTTTACACCTATTTGTAGGTGCTCTGCAGTGCCTGATGTGACATTGATCATAGGATAGTTTAAATTAATTTTCTATTTCTATTACAGTTCAATAAAAGATAGGTGGAACACATGCGAATATGAACACACAGAAAAAAATGTGACGTTTATCAAAATTCCAACAAAGGTTGTCATCCTCTACACTAAAATCAAAGACTTACCCTGCCTCAAACCTTAACACCAAGCCTGCCATAAATTTCGCCTTAAAGCTACCACCTTTCGCCCTAAAAATGAGTACAAGGCACCTGGAATAGAAGGTTATTGTCTCCATACCTTTTCAAAAATAGACCTATAAATGGATTTGGGTCGCAAAAGATAACATATTGACCGGAACACTATGTAAAATGCGTTTCGCGAGATTCGCTTGACAATAAGTATTGTTTATTTAACGGTCAATATTAATGCAACTGCCACCCCAAGTTGGCACAGCAAAAAGAGAAGGGGCATTCGCCGGGAGACCTTTAGAGCAACGATTTCGGCTACCCATATGCATAGGCTGGAGAATTCACCCAACAGCTCTCACTATTTGGCTCATTATGCCTCATGCCTATTTCTGCCCTGACGACTGTGAGGCTGAATCGGAACCTGGTTCACCTTGACCCGTTTCGCACCACTTTCCTGAATCGCGGCGATAATTGCCGGCCCCAGTTTTTTTCACGCTTTCACCCTCTTCTGTGAAGATATTTCGTAAAACCGGACAAGGGGAGGCAAGTTTATGTGGCACATGGGCGAGTTGCCTATGGACATCCAGGCTTCTTGTCCTTGTCTTGAATTGTGATTATCGCCTCGGCCCACGACTTCGATGGTGTCAAAGTTGAATAGTTTTCCCACCTGCTGGCAGGAGATACAGCTTTAAAGGTGGAAAGCAGAACAATTAAAAAAAGTTAAAACCAAGTTTGTAAACATTTGGTATTTAGAGTTTATTATTAGGAAATTAAAATCATCTTGTCGTGACATTATACAGATCCAAGAGGCCAGATTCCGCGCTAAGGTTATATGTGCTAGTCTACGAGATAAATAGTTAAGTAGTTTACAGCAAGTTGGACAACTTGAACCTAAAAAGGGAAAACAACGCTACAAAATAAACGACACCGAAAAGGCGGATGAAGTTCGACGTCGTCAGAGAGGAACGGTTTTACAGATGGAAAACTGTCCCTCTTGCGCAACAGGTATTCGCATGTACTTTTTTTAACAGTCGTTGAGAAATGAGCAGTTGGAGACATAATCGCGAATTTGAAATAGCTGTGGTTTGGCATCATTGAAATTCCTAATAGACAAAAAACATACAGCTTGGATGCACAATCAAAAGTAGAGATGTGATTGGATGGTGAATGTGTCATCTAGATTTCCTGAAAGTATACTTCGCTGGTCAATTTACTGGACAATTGTACTCTTAAATCCCATTGGTACTTCTTCGTTGAAGTTGCCAGCAATTACTGCATGGAGTAACAAGTGCCAGCATGTTTGGTATTGGTAGGGGTATTTAATGACATGTTGACACTCAAGTACTTCTTGAAAAAGAATGTTTCCTCAGCTAAATCATGTAGGTATTGGTTTAATTTTGCTATGAAGACTGTAATACATATATATAGGAGAATGGGGAATGATTCCTTCAGGAAAGGAAGACGTTGTCTCCATTTTTTATCGTAAATGAAATGAAGTAATTTTCAGCTAAAGGGTGGGCTCTTGGTGAACCACCATGTCAATTTGCCTGTGGTCGACTCCGATTTTTATGCATATTGAAAACATTTGAATGCATGTGGATGTCCGTAATGAACTGTGCAGTTCAGGCATCTCCAAATATCGTTGAATCCAACGAAACGGGGACTGAATTCAAATGTAAAAAAACAGAAAGCGTCATTTTCTCAACAACAGTATCGTATTATTTCGTGGCAGGCATGACAGGCTTGCTTAAAATACTTCCCACCAAATACACATTCTAAGAACGTAGTAGATGGATTATCAAATACATCGGTAGGACTTAAAAGCCTTATTGCTTGTCCAAACTCAAACGCTCAAAGTCCTACTTGCCACTTCTTGCTGCTTAAATGAGCAGGTGAAAGCTATTATTATTTTACTTCATTTATCTCACATCTGTCACACTTATGGGTATATAGTATTATGAGGATGTAATAAAAAGCCCCAGTCGGCCTACAGTAAGAATAGGACAACTAGCATATCGATAGAGTAGGCAAGTAGAACTATGATTGGTTGCCCCTGATGAACATATCTTATGAAATTATTAGCGGAAAACCTTTGTTTTGATTGTGGTTTATCATAACTCTATGCTTGGGATTGGATATTTGAGCCCAATTACGCGTTCTAGAGTTACAGGGTTTAGTCCGCATTGAAGTTGCAAGATGCCTCAAGAGCATGCCTAGGAAATGTAACCAATCGAACTTCACAAGCCCCCCTCCCCGAAAAGCTTTGCAGTGTACGGTGGAGGCACGCGTGAGGAACGTCGACTGCCATAACCACAAGTAAAGCTAGCAGTATGCTGCAATGTAAATGAGTAGAAAATGCGATAAAATGAATGGCACCAGATTGTGCAGCACGATTGGCTAAGCTACAATTGCATTTCAAAATAGTTCCATATTATGTGTGGCTGAGCGATTAATTTATATCCTGAATGTGAAAATTTTTACCAATGTGTCTCTCTGGGATTTGAAGGTGGGACCACAAATCGGTGATGTACGGTCACTTCCTGCTCGTCGATATGACTAGAAGGTCGTTGTAGGGCAAACTCCTGTCGAAAGTAACTTGCCGCCGATGCAATGCCGGCGAACATCTTAATGGACTATTCGTTTGTTAATGAGAGCCTTATTGCATGCAGTGCAGCTGCTATGGCGCTGTGCATTAGATATATTTTATCGGCAGTTAAACACGCGCAATCTTTTATTTATGATGATGACCCGGTATTGCTAAGAACAACTTCACTTAGATCTGTTTGCGTTTTCAAAGTAAATTTCAGCAGAGCAAACGGAATTTTCTCCCTTTAAATGTCATTATGTGTATCATAAACCTGATAAGCTAACCACACCTTGGGTTCTGAACGTTCTACTGTGACTGAATTATTCGCTGTTAAGAGACTGGTTTTAACCCAATGCCGATTACATTACTGCCAGTGTTGCTTAACTTGGTTGCTTAAGTTCTTATAAATGTCTTTCTGGGAATTAAACTAAAACATTTTCACATTTTTATAGTTCAATCCTTGAAACCCGTTGCTTATGCCACGGATAAATGAATGAGTCTATCGGTGCTTAAACTTTAAATGTGCAAAGCAATATACTCGAAAACAATTATATCCGACAAACCCAAATACTTCATAATTGAACAAGTACCAACAATATATCTAAATTTTCTATGCTTTCGGACATTTGAGGCTGGCCTCTGGCTCTTTTCCGCATTATGAATAATCTTTATCTTCTTATGAATTTTTGTGCCTTCCCCTGTTATTCATCAAAAAACAATCACAATTCTTCCTCCCACCTCTTCCTCCTCCTCCTACTGTACGCGCTCACTTATCTTTGCTTTCAGGCATACCATTCAAGAAAAAGTCTTTCACCCTTGAGCTCTTGGTTAACTTTCTATAAAGCAATAACATCAATTGTTACAACATAAGTTCTGGAAAATGTATAGCCACGGTAGGTGTGAGCCAGTAGCAAACTGTGAAAACGGGCACAATCTTCATTGTATGTTAAACAGTTTTCATCAAATTAACAAATTCGGTATCTGAAAGCCAGGGTCCAACAGGCCTTTGCAAGAAGGTGTTCCGTCGTTCATCCAAAGGTGCCTACTTCATCTGCAGTTTAAAGGATACCCATGCAGGCAGTCATCCCAGTCAATACGAAGAAGCCCTCGAACTGTAGGCCTCTAACAAACCATTAGGTGTGGATGAGGTCACCGTGCAGTTGGCTGTAGTTTCAAGGAAACCTATCAAGTTCAGCCCGTCTGGCTTGGTAAGACTGATGGCCAAGGCTTTTTACCAGCTTCGTAGACATCGGTTGCACTCATTCAAGAAGTTGATAATCATTTTTCAGCCACGGACTCCAGGTGTGTACGGCATACTCCAAGGGATACGAAATTGATGTCCCGTAGGTTTTAACGAACAGTTCCTAAGTTATTTGCACAAACACACGTCTGAGCGCGGATAGCACTTGTTACGTGTGGTTAGCTGCCTTAAAAACAGTGCGATGGTTTAAGCGAGGAGGTTAGTAGAACACTGATGACCTTCTGCTCCTAAAGATCTGAAAAGAGCTGTCCATCAGGTAATTAGTGGAAAAATTCCTCTTCCTCATTGGTCCTTCGTGTATGGATTCTCGGGACTACACACTTATTAACGTTAACATTTGTAGTTAACGAGTATATCGGCTACTGAGTTAGTTAGATTTCTCTCGAAATCTGCACACATTTGATTCAAACTTGCTGGATATCCAAAGTTAGATATGGTCAAAAAACATGACAGAGTTTTAGTCAAGCTTATCGACATAGTCCGCACAAGGGACACAAGGTTTCTTCATTCCTCAAGAGGGCAACAGTTTACTACAAGCATAAGCAATATTCCGTTTGCAGAAGTTATTATCTGAAGGGAATAGGAGGCGATAAATGTTTCAAAGGCTCCAGGACCGGATAAGATTCCATCCAAACTTTTTAAATACCTCACCAGTTAACTTTCTTTGCTCTTTCAAAGTGTATTTGACTCTGGAGGACTTCCCGTCAATTTGAAGGTGGCACATCTAACTCGCCTACACAAAAGCTGTAGCCGATAACCGGGGACAATTTCACACCAGTAAGCTTGACATGCATCCTCGGCAAAGTCATGGAGAGGATCATCAAGACCGAATCGGTGGAAGTTACAGAGGCTCCCACTCTGTTATCATTCTGCCAACTTGGGTCCCAAAAACGAAGGTCTTGCATTACAAGTTTGCTGCAATCTCTCCAGATTTGGATCCGAAGACGACACTGGGATAGTCGAGACTGTTATGTAAGCTAAACAGAATAGGAATCAGGGGTAACTTCCTCAAATGGATAAACAATTTCCTTGTGCGGCGGCGCTAGATTGTGCGGATCGGCCAGTAGAAGCCAGGTTATGCAGTAGTCGAGAGTGGGGTTACACAGAGTTCAGTAATTGGACCAAATTTGTTCTTATCATGCGTGGATGATTGTGTCAGAGATTTGGACTGTGAAACGGCAAATTGTGCTGACGAAAGGACAATAGGTAGTATAATCCGAAGCCCCTCCTACGATGATAGACGGCAGATATATCTAAATTGGTGGTGATTTTGGTCAAGTAGTTGGCTTCCGCAGTTCAATATAGGTAGATATATAATATTTCGCCTAGGCAATCCAGCTGGATCTGCCAACACTATAAACTACTTTCTCAACGGCATGGCCTTAGAAGTTACAGAAAGCCAATTCGGCCTCGGTTTGCTGTTTATAAACTCCTTAAAGCCGTTCTTCTGATTCTCAGGATTGTCAAATGCTTCAATGGGAATATGTAAGCTCTTCTTAAAAGATAATATTGACAATTTTGTTTTAGCAGCATCGGCATAAGTTTTGCGTAATTGTAGCAAATGCGTGGTTCTTTTGATGATAGAGTTAAGGTGAGTGGCAGGCGACTGAAAAGAGGTTGAACTTCATTGTTATTCAGTGCTTCTGGATCTGTAGACGGACTTGTCTTCAAACTAATAATCAGTTCTACTTTACTAGGAGTTACTTTCGCAGTTGGTATGGGTGTGGGTATGAAATACATATTGTGGTATTGAGATTCCCCAATATAAACCATATTTGACTTACCTACAGAGTGAAACAGGGAGCCAGACGGTGAATTCGCAGATGACGTTGAAAACGCCTTGTTCAACATGACATCGTAGATTTTCATTTCTGTGTTGCTTGCAGGCATTTCCAAATTTTGTGAAATTTCCTCTGCATTGTATGAGGTCAAAGGAACATGACCAATACCGATCACGGCAGAATACTTTTGTTATCTTCTTTCAGGACAAAATAAAATCAGCTTCTATCAAGCAGAAAGGATAGACTAATATTTCGGCATTACGACTGAGTGAGCGTAATCATTTAACCTCCTCTTAATTAACACCTCAGGATAACTGCTCAATATTTTGGGCCAAAACGGCCTCGGTTTGCTGTTGCTGTGCTGTGCTGTGTTATGCTGTTGCTGTGCTAAGTGAGATATTCGTCCAGGAAAAATTGAAGTAGTTTATGGTCAAATGACGTTGCTGCGGCAATAAATTGCAGAACTTTTCCTTATCTATGCCAGGCGGGTTGAAGTCGACCTAGAGTAATAAATTATTCTGCTGGCATATCAATTTCAATGTGTTTAGAAGTTCCATATCATCGCTTTCGTTCAAGCTGGGTGGTGGGCGGTAAACAACGCATAAGTTAAGCGTCGGCAATTGTTTGATTCTAAATTTGCAAGAAACTATTTCATACCTTCGAAGTACTACGTCAAAACTTTCCCTTTGCCAGAAAAGATAGTTCCTGGGATATATAAAGTTCCACGGCTCCATCTCGCCATTGGTATCTGTCAGAACGGAACATGTAGTAGCTGTTGCTGTGCTGGGTGAGATATTCGTCCAGGAAAAAAATTGAAGTAGTTTATGTTCAAATGACCTTGCTGCGGCAATTGATTGCAGAACTTTTCTAATCTATGCCAGGCGGGTTGAAGTCGACCTAGAGTAATAAATTATTCTGCTGGCATATCAATTTCAATGTGTTTAGAAGTTCCATATCATCGCTTTCGTTCAAGCTGGGTGGTGGGCGGTAAACAACGCATAAGTTAAGCGTCGGCAATTGTTTGATTCTAAATTTGCAAGAAACTATTTCATACCTTCGAAGTACTACGTCAAAACTTTCCCTTTGCCAGAAAGATAGTTCCTGGGATATATAAAGTTCCACGGCTCCATCTCGCCATTGGTATCTGTCAGAACGGAACATGTAGTAGCTGTTGCTGTGCTGGGTGAGATATTCGTCCAGGAAAAATTGAAGTAGTTTATGTTCAAATGACCTTGCTGCGGCAATTGATTGCAGAACTTTTCTAATCTATGCCAGGCGCGTTGAAGTCGACAATGCGTAATAAATTATTCTGCTGGCATATCAATTTCAATGAGTTTAGAAGTTCCATATCATCACTTTCGTTCAAGCTGGGTGGGGGGCGGTAAACAACGCATAAGTTAAGCGTCGGCAATTGTTTGATTCTAAATTTGCAAGAAACTATTTACATACCTTCGAAGTACTACGTCAAAACTTTCCCTTTGCCAGAAAGATAGTTCCAGGGATGTATAAAGTTCCACGGCTCCACCTCGCCGTTGGTATGTGTCAGAACGGAACATGTGGTAGCTGTTGCTGTGCTGGGTGAGATATTCGTCCAGGAAAAATTGAAGTAGTTTATGGTCAAATGACCTTGCTGCGGCCAATAATTGCAGAACTTTTCTTATCTATGCCAGGCGCGTTGAAGTCGACAATGCGTAATAAATTATTCTGCTGGCATATCAATTTCAATGAGTTTAGAAGTTCCATATCATCGCTTTCGTTCAAGCTGGGTGGGGGGCGGTAAACAACGCATAAGTTAAGCGTCGGCAATTGTTTGATTCTAAATTTGCAAGAAACTATTTCATACCTTCGAAGTACTACGTCGAAAATTTCCCTATGCCAAAAAGATAGTTCCTGGGATATATAAAGTTCCACGGCTCCACCTCGCCGTTGGTATGTGTCAGAACGGAACATGTGGTAGCTGTCGCTGTGCTGGGTGAGATATTCGTTCAGGGAAAATTGAAGTAGTTTATGGTCAAATGACGTTGCTGCGGCAATTAATTGCAGAACTTTTCCAATCTATGCCAGGCGCGTTGAAGTCGACCAGGAGTAATAAATTATTCTGCTGGCATATCATTTTCAATGAGTTTAGAAGTTACATATCATCGCTTTCGTTCAAGCTGGGTGGGGGCGGTAAACAACGCATAAGTTAAGCGTCGGCAATTGTTTGATTCTAAATTTGCAAGAAACTATTTCAAACCTTCGAAGTACTACGTCGAAAATTTCCCTATGCCAGAAAGATAGTTCCAGGGATATATAAAGTTCCATGGCTCCACCTCGCCGTTGGTATCCGTCAGAATGGAACAAGTGGTAGCCCCCGATTCTGACCTCGCATGGGCCTCTTTCTTCAGTTAGCCACTTTCCTGTCAAAGCCCATAATGTGGCCGAGGGTTTGAACTAATGGACGGCTGAGCGTTCCCTATTTGGTATGCTTTTAGAATGCTTTTAGACTTGTCATCTCTTAAAAATACTGTAAAGTACTCCTGAAGAAGACATAGGTCATGTTTTACTTTCTCCCTGGAAATTGCAGACATTGACTCAGGGATCCCCTTCCTGACTGTATTTCGTTTGCGATATAACCAACCACCTGCTGGATTCGCATCATATGTTTCAACTGACGAAACTCTCGTTTCCAGTTCGCTCATTTCACTTAAAAACTGGCCACAGAGCTCCAAATGTCAAAATCGATAATCTTATGTTGGTTATATTTTCTTCTAATTTACTGCGTTGCCCGTTGCTCAGTCCAGCCTCCGTTTTGTTAGAAGTCTCCCTCTAGATTTGTTGGCTAGGTTTGCGTTCACATGGTGTGCTCACATGGCTGGCGTGTGGTATAACTGAGAGCTTACGTCAAACTTTAGCAGGCTGCTTGCCAGCAGCCTTCTGCTGCATGTGCTTGCATGCGGCCCCGTTAGAATGTGGTTGTGTGACAGGTACTGCGATACGGGGTTTTGCTGCAATATCCTGAGTCTTTCAGCCTTTATACTGTACTCCTGACGAGTCTGGAGTTTGTTTCTTTCTCTTCGGGCTCCGCACGAGGTTGTGTTCAGTGATGTTGTTAAATTCTCTCAGGTGTGTGAAGACCGATTTATTGTTTGTTTTCGTGCTCTTTGTATACTAAGCATCTTGTTGCGTAATCTTGTTATGCTTAATGAGAACTGTATTTTTCTCTAAAAGAAAATCAACGCTTCCTTCTAGACATCTTACTCGCGTGGCAAGATCAAAACATCCATCGCAGTGTGAATGCGCAAGCGGATTTACTTCGTCAGTGTTCGGTTCTGAAGCAGTTGGTGAAAGACTGAAAATTTCTTCTTGGCTGGTGACCCGGGTTTTGCTAGGCCCTACTGAAAGTGATTTTCATATTTCTGGAAGAATTTGCTCGAAAGAAGTAGTAAGCGGTTTCCTTAAGTTAACGGGGCCATTCTTCTTAGAGAACATGTTGACAGATTTGCGGAATGGACGCAGCGCGATGGTCGGATGGTCATGACGCTCGGCTATTATGGGTGAGGTTGGGGGTTCAAATCTAGCCAGCTACGAACATTTTAATTCCTCACGACTGCAGAAGTGGGTCGTACTCGCTTACGTTGCCCATGCTTCTGGCGACTATATAAGACTGCATTAACTTATAAGCCTGCAATATAACCTATTCCAATAAAACAAACGTATCGGGAAGAAGTGTGTTTGCTCAATGAATTTCAACAGTCAAACTTTTAGAAAGGAAGCGACTCAGCCTTTTTGTAACGAGTCCTCATTCTGTTGCGACCAGATTCAAGGTGCACCTTTTTCGTTTTGGGATCAAGTTAGGAGTTATATATATATATATATATATATATATATATATATATATATATATATATATATATATATATATATATATATATATATATATATATCACCTGACTCCACGTCCTGCACTTAATAATTTCAGAAATTATTAACCCGATTATTCTCTTAAGTCCATTTACTAGAAACCGCATAGAGAACGCTAAGGGACCCACTGAAGAGCCGAACCCCACGTTTCTGTGTCACACAGCAGCAGAAACATCGGAGAAACACGTGTCTGGGCTTTTAGCTAGTACCCATGTCGGATGTACAGTATAACGTCTTTTGCCATATAAGATTCATACTCCTTGTAGTACTACTTGTTTTTAGAAGTGGAATTACGTGGGTATTCCACAGTGGTTGATTGTCTTCGACCCAAATGTTCATTGAATTTTCGGGTCTGACCCTAAAAGGTCATGTCCGAATCACCTGACCCCATATCCTGCACTTAATTATTTCAGAAATTATGTCCCCAATTATTCTCTGGAGTCCATATACCAGAAACCGCATAGAGAACGCTGTGCGACCCACTAAGGAGCCGAACCCCTCGTTGCTGTGTCACACAGCAGCAGAAACATCGGCAAAACACGTGTCTGGGCTTCAAGCTAGTACCAATGTCGGAAGTACGGTATAACGTCTTTTGATATATATATATATATATATATATATATATATATATATATATATATATATATATATATAGGCATCCCAATAAGTTTAATTTGAAGCAAAGACGTTCTTTGGGAAAAAATAGGTAGCTTAATTCCTTTCGCCTTACGGCCAAAGTTTGCTTTTGCATGCGCGTACTCAGTTGTTTGTCGGTCATGCCGCAGTAGTTGGCCGGGCAGTCAAGACAGTTGACACGGTAAATAACACCTGAGATGTCTGCGGGTGGTAGTCGGCCCTTTGGTTGCATGAATAATCGAAGGATGGTGGCATCCGGTCGGTGTCCAACGCCCACGTTAAGCGGTCTTAACACGCGCTCAGTGGCTTCTGAGACGTTCCTCACATTGGGCAAAACATGGAAGTTTTCAGGTCTTTGTTTAGGCTCATTTTCGGTCTTTGCGTGTCTTTGGTATAAGCATTTGTTGACGAAGCTGCGTGGATACCCATTGCCAAGAAAGAGGCGCCATAGGGTTTTATGTTCTCACAGCTTCTCAGCTTCTGTGCTACAGTGTGTCTGGATGCGTCCGATCGCTTTTTCGCTGCATCCAGACACACTGGCATGTAAAGATAGGGTTTTAAAAGGCCGTGCCTATCTCCCTTACCATATAAACTGCATAAACTAACATCCTTTCAGTGCCTTTTATCTCGTAAGTGGGTTTAAAAGAAGCGATGAAACTGCAACAGCGTAAAACAATAGGTGCGGGTTTGGCGGTTTTTGAAGTTCAGTATCACCAATATATTTTATTTCATGATCCTTTCTTCAGCTTATCATTTAATAGCATAATTTAGAAATGACCATCACACGCTGTCTGCTACCCTCCGTTGTTTCTTAGAAACAAAACGCAGAAGCCTCGTTTCTTCACACCCTTGATGCAACCTAGTGCACTCATTTTACGGCGTTCGACACTTCAATTTTATCTTGTTTTTCGTCTGCATCTTATTTCGCTTCGCATGCCTAAGCAACAGACTTGTGTTCCAGTTAATTTTGCAATTACTGTTTAATTGCTGTGAAACCTGTCGTTTTTCGATAAGATTGTTGGACTTAACTAGTGTAAAAAAACCTAATTCCCCCTGCCTTGCGTAATGCAGAAAGGAGCTAATAGCCTTTACATATATTTCATGGCTTTTGAGAGGAATTGTCTAGTATACATTTTCGGAACGTCTTCCGAATGTTGGCAAGCTGCAGAAGGTCTTTGCTAAAATGTGGATCAAAATACAAAATATGGAGAGATTTCTTAATAGTTTAAAAATTTCAAGGTGTCGCAATAACAAAAATACAGATAAGTACTAGGGATTGTACTTGGAATGGAATTCGGACACAAGTGGTTTACATCCCACTATGCGAATCGTGCTCATATGACCGGCTATGGACTGACAACTTTTGAAATGAAATATATGAACATTAATAGTTTATAAAAGAATTGCATCGAATTTTGTAAAGGTCACTAAAATACCACGATAACATCCTCCTGATAATGAGAATTGTCTTATCTCTGAAATGCGCTTGCTTCTCTCATTTTATTAGATGCTAATTTTTATTTGAAATTATCTTCAATAATAAAAAATATAGAAACCAGGATAAATGTCGATTTGCAAGGATTTTTATTGGCCTTTTATGAAAATAAATCTCTGGTACAACATATTTTTCAATTAAGTTTTATTAAGTGAAAGGTACGTGAACGGCTTTGAATTCCCTATTTGTTACATTAGCGTCAAAAATTGAGAAAACAGGTTGATAAGGAAATTTAACTTAAAGGTTACCCATAAAAATGCATACAATAGGCATGTAACGGTCTGCTAACTGCTAATACGTGTCCAGGTGTGTGTTGTGGCAAAATTGAAAAGAGATCAAAACGTGTTACTGGGATGCGTCAAGTAGTATAGACATGAACACTAACATCATACAGAATGCATAATACCACACGTCATTGCGTTGTTAGTAAACGCTAATGCTCTGCTTTCTTCCCTTATGTCATTCACTCAAATTATGGCCATTTGTGCTGTAAGAGAAATACACTGACACGTAATGAACATTGGACAGACGTTTTGCTACAGAATTCGAAACAACAAGCACGTAACACTCTAGTCACTGCTAGTATGCATCAATGTATGCATGATACCACGCATGAGCGAAAGTCGGCAACAAACGTTTGGGGAAATTAATAACTGCTAAAAGAAGGGCTTATAATCTCTAATAACTCACTTAAATACCATGGTTAAACAGTTCCTGCTAAGGAGAGAAATCCTGTTTTTAATGCACCTCTTTCTGTGAGTGTATTATTTGCAGATTATTTAAAATTATCAAAAAATATGACGCACGAAAACAGGTAGAAAACGAGCTTTTATTAACCGTTAGGTAGGTGAATATCATAAAATTCATTGCATAAACCTACTGTATTATACAGACTTACTCACTGTTAAACCCGACAGTCAGCTGATTACTGCACTATTTAACCATTTTCTTAAGGTTCTTAGAAATAAGGAGGGACGTTTTTTATCTGCCGCAGTTTTTGATGATGTAAGCTTTTGTTTTTGCAAGTGCCGTTTTAGAAAACGTAATCTACTGGGTCATTAAACTGCAATTTTTAGCTCGCAAGCCAGTCATTAATTTGACCATTTTCCTTTGTACTTTGGGTTTTGGTTTTCTCCTGGTCGTCTTTGGAGATTTCAGCTGGAAATGGACAGGATAGCGAGTTTATAATTGGCTCACTCTTGGCTATTCGGAAATTATTAACCTGAGACGTGGAAGTCTGCAGTCGAGAGCACACCTCTTCTTGAAATCGAAGAACAAAAGATCGTTTGCTTTTCACCAGCAAAACATCTGCTGAGATTTCGGAGGAACGTCAAAACGTTTCCGGTTGACTTGCAGTGTTGGAGGTCAGCCAGTTATGACGACATCGAACGTCGTTCAGTTCGCTTTTGACCTTAAGGTTGATTCCCTTTTTCTTACCTTTTTTTCCACAACTGAATCCTGCAGGTTCAACCAAAGGTGGCTCTAACTTGGGTGCGTAGGATCGATGACTTATGGCAACGCCAGATATTTCAGATGCCATCATTTTCCCATGACATGCTGAAGTAGGCGTACTAACCTGTCTTAAGCAAACGCTGCTGTCTCCACTAGCGGACTTAAGGGAATTTCTACTGGTCGCCTTGGAAGTCGGACTTTGTTGAATGTTTGGACCTCCTCTTGTGTAGGTTTGTGTGAAGAAGGATGTACGACTCTGTGATGAAGACGCCGGATTACATCTGTTGCAAAGCATTCATAGATTAAGAATACATCTGCCAGTACGGCTTCTCATTTGAAGAGCCGTATCAAAAAAGCAATTAATGCAGATTGTGCCAAGTAGGGGCAGATAAACGCGGAATATGGTGTTCAAGAGCAAAAAAAGGTGGCCACTCCAAGCTGGTACTGAGCAGTACAGTAAATGGGAATGGGGACAGGTACCATTCCAATAGGAAGTAAATGCGGAGTCTGTGAGCAAACAATCTTTGATTTTTCTGGTAGCGTAACGGACGGAGAAGAGCTCCTAATCTGCAAAATGAACGGAGCACGGAAGAGGAGAATATTAACTTTAGATAAATGAACAATGTTTCCTAAATCAAACCATCTGGACACATTAAGGAAAATTAGCACACAACGGTTATGGGTGTCTTTGAATGTAAGGTTGGGCAAACATGTGCTTCTTAATGAATATGCCCTCAAACGATGTGCATTAATTAGAAATTCGCACTCGACACTTTACCGGTGAGAACGACTTCGTTCACCATGAGCCTCGCAGAGTGGGCTAGGAATGGCGGCTTGAGCATGAATTTAATTCTAACGGCCGAGTTATGTCTCATCTACCGATCGCCTACATGGGCCCGGATGGAAAACAGCGTCAGCACGTCAAACAAAGAAGAGTTGTTCATCGGAAGATGCTTATTAGGTGCCTAACGTTTCGGTTGTTGTTTCGTCTACCCTTCTTCAGAGACTGGAGAGTCGTGCTAACGGCTCTAATTATATGCCACTCCTTGTCTTGTGCCTGTTGGGCCGCCTGTCTGGCTGCTTCGGACCCGCGTCTCACTGTAGCTTATGTCGCATTCACCACTCCCGTTGACAGGCTGGGTGTTTGAGTTGGCCAGTCTTTTAGTACGGCTTGTTCCACCCTCCTCCTCGTTTTTCACGGAGATAATTGTTGGCCCAGATTGTTCTACGTCCTGGCGGTCTCCTATAAAGAGGCTTCGTAAACCAGATAGGTGGTAGGCATCTGAATTTGGCGGTTGACTGAGTTAACGATGGACATCCAGACTTATTTTATCTGCCTCGGCCAACGATTTCAACTGTGTCGAAGTTGAAGACGGGACCCATCTGTGCGGCAGGGGTTGCCATCTCTGATTTTGGGTTCAACCTTCGCACAGCCCACTGATGCTATTACATTCACGTATGAAACTGTCGGTTTCTCCTACCAGCCGACAAGGCAATCGCCACATCACGTTAGCTGCCACCTATCTGGTTTTAAGAACCCTCTTGACAGGAGACCGCTTAGCCTGACTCCCAGTTAACCAGCTGGTCACTCCATTGACTGCAAAGTCTGCGTTATACTATCAGTTGAAAAAAATTAAGTCACAGCTCTTCGTTTTGTCGTGATAATGCTGACGTAAAATATATTTCAGTAGAGTTACAAGTTTTCGAAGATATTCGTCTAAAAGTAGTTTCTGACATGCACACAGCACACCAGGTAAAACTTGAAGTCCTCAAAATTGAGCAATGAAAGCAATGAGTGCTATTTAATGCTTGGTACCATCCTTAAAAAATCACTGGTTGTTTTAATGTCGTCAAAAGATTAGAAAGTTATAAAATCTTGTACAACTTTACAATTCAACAAAAAGAAAGCAGAAAGCCGTGAGCGTCATCAACGACAAATTAAATAACAGCAGTTTTATTAATTCTACGTTGCCCAGGTCATTTTTATGAGATTTCTTCATTGCTGTACCGTCACTCCGGGGTTTACCTGGGCAGTAGGCGTGGCAGCAATTGACTCTCGTTAGTTTTCGGGTTTTCACAAGCCAAAGTGCGGAAACTCCCAAGACAGCTCGATTTATGGAAGTACTCTCAGGCGTTCGAGGTAGTAAAGTCAGAGTCCCCACTGCCTAATGGCCACCCATAATGTGTGAGAAGCTACGGTTAAGAAGTTTTATTTTGGAATGCTTAAGGCAAGAATAAATAAGAAAAAGAAACAGAAATAAAGTGCTCACTGTGGGACAGACATGAAATGCCACCTCTCGGTCGTTAGGTTAGTGCGTCGACAAGGAAACTACCAGGGTCAACCACTGACCTCACGAAATGCACTCTTTTCTTGTCATTCAAATTATTTATAAATACATCATTATATTTTGCTGGCTTAGCAGCCATCTCGTGATGGAACAGGGAAAGAGAACTGAAGTAGAAACGGAGCGCTTGGCCGTGAAACCCCATTTGCCAGTGACACAATGTTTCCTGTTATAAGAAGCCCGAATTTCCACAATTTTAGAACAGTTAAATCCAGCAAAACACTTTTAAAGTTTAACATAAGAATATTCGCAGGACTTTAAACATACATATTTTTACTTGTTACCACAGGTACCTAATTTAAGATGTTTTGATACATCAGTCATAGAACAGTGCGGTCGTAGTTGCGGTGAGAGGACCATAACAGTGACATTAGCTTGAAGAATGAAGATTTTGCGAAGAAAATATGCAGGTTCGTTTCATACTAAGACATTTGCCTATACAAGATCAGTGGAGAAAATTAATTTCATCAAACATATATCAAATCATTGTGCTTATAACTTTATTTTGAAGAATAAATTTGCAAAAGGTTTGTGTACAAACCTTCGGAACGCCCAAGAATGATTATGAAACCTACATTTTTCGTGATTTATGCGTAACCTCATTGTTTCAAAAAGAATTCTTTTGACTTTTTCCGCCTCTATTAATTTGCCTGGTGCAAAGCTATAAGATTTATAAAACATTGTTTGTTTTCAAGACATGTCCTTAAGGACTTGATTTTGAATCACGTTTTAGCCAGTGACGTTTTCCTGATTGGGTTAAGAGATTTATTAAAAACCACGAAAAACGCCAATTAAATAAGCGAGCATAGTAGTCCCCTAGGCGGATTCCACAATTTTTGTCTAAAAAATGCTACAATGATAGACAACTGTTTTGTGAGAATTGATGGATTCCATAGGCGGCAGTAGGGCAGTCTGATCAAACTCAGGGTTCGTGTCCGAAACTTCATAGCGTTTTGGTTGTACAAATGCGCTGCATTTGTTTTCGTGGGTTCGGTAACGGTACCGCACCAAAAAAGCCAAAAACACCAGGTTAGTATTCTACTTTATGCTCAAATTTGGAAAAGTGTGCAATCTGCGAATTTTTTACGTCATAATAATTATACTTTTATACCGATGTCGAAGCATCAGGGTTCTACTGAGGTCTGTGCGGGTGAAACTGCCAACGATGTCATCCCAGAGCTTTCACGCCGCCATCCGTATTGGCTATCAAATTCTTAGATCCTTTATAACAGATGCGCACTATCGACTTAGTTAATTCAAAGAGCACAAAAAAAGTTCACAGAATTTTGTAAGGACCGTATACACCTTATATAACCCACACGTAAAACTCAATTTACCACTTGTCCTGTATTATACGCGCCTGGGGTTACTGACTTTCTTGGTGCTGTATATAACCTACCGTTATCGTGGGTAAAACCCCCATTTAATCTTTTTATTCGGATTGTATCTTGCTCAAATACGCTACAGGCGTAGTGCTTTTCTATAACCTTGCCATCTGCATCAAGTTACAGGGTCTCTTCTAAAATAAACTTTGGATACTTATAAAAGTTACGTTTTTTCCACGCTAAAATAATAGTACTGGTTTAAATGTCATGACCACTTTTCTCGTGAGGAACATGATTTGAGGAGTCCATTTGCAAAAATAATAAAAAGAGAAAAGGAAAATGCTCAAATGTTTACCGAAGGGACCAAACTGCAAGTTGGTTAAATAGGGAGCACGCAGTAAAAAAGCTTATACAATGTTATGAACAGTATATTAATATGGTTTGTGACCTTTTTGCGCGATCCCCTGTTTCTACATTTTCATTTGAGAAAACTTGCCTTAAGTTAAGTAATGGGAACAATAGCTCAATTTTTATACTGTGAACAGCATGAATCTAAATTATCAATACAAGATAAAAGGAGCAATCTAGAGTTTTATTTTGCTCCCAGGTCTACAAAAAGAAATTCTATACTTGCCAACAGGACATTCATATAGGATAAATTAATATGAAGGTTTATGTCAGTCTTTAAGTAAACTGACTGAAACTCCAGTAGTACTGTTGTCCTATTATGACTCTTAATTCTATGCTGATTAATCCCTATATAAGTGCTGTTTGATCATATATACGAATAACTAGGAAATTTCTGAGTAGTAAAACGCCGTTTTGGCATATGCTGACGTAAGACTGAGGTTGACTTAAATCCCATATCTCGAAGGAGAACCAGCCAAGACTCTTCTTAAATACACAATTTCTGAATAGCAAGACCTTTTCGCTGGTTTCCAGGAGGAAGTATGGGGAGTGACTACTTATGGGAAATATTAAAGATATTCAACGATCATACCCATGTAAACATTCACGAAGTCATCTGAAGGAAACTTACGCTTTTCGATTTGTTGATCATCTGGCCTGTTGCAGTAGGTTATATGAGAGGAGGACAGAGAAGCACAAACGTTTTAAACAACAGCCAATAGCAGTAAGTATAGCCCTGATGATGAATTACTCGAAAGCATACATTTGTCTTGGAAAATATAATCCACGAAAAACATGACGAAAGTTACCAACAGACCTTAGTGCTTGGCCAAGAGCATTTGGGTATAGTTTTGAATACCAAATTCAGAAATAATTAAAGAGATATATTGATGGGCTCGACGCATGTGTTCGACGTCGTCGCTCGTGAATCATGAGTTCGAAGATATAAAATGTGGAGGTTAGGCAACTGACAATTGGCCTGTCGTTTATTTAAAATTACTGATCATTAGCGGCTGACGCTCGAGGAGTTTAAAGTCTTTTACTGAAATGAATGATACTTCCTGGTATGCCACGAATCACTGAAGTTATGTCCGGAAGGTAACAGATCAGATAGTCAGATAGATGAAGAATCCTCTTGGAAGTTTGGTCGAGCAAGCTCCATGTTGTGTTGACAACAAACAAAAGACTGAATAGAGGGTTTTGGACGGCTTAATGTCGGGGGCGCTTCAAAGATGAAGTTCTCACTTACGCAACCTTGTTGTCGTACGCAAATATCACCACGGTTAATGGCAATTTCTGATAGAATTTAAAGGCGAAGTGGAGTGGCTGTTGTTTGTGACCAGAATTTTCTGCAATGGTTAGCGGACACTCGGTTGTAGATTTAGGCCTAAGAACGATTGCTTTTAGATGCCAAATGCGGGTGATGATGACAATTTTGATGATTAAGGAGGGAGGGAGAACGATAACCACAATGTAGAAAGAGAAGTCAGTAAATTCAGTGAATATTGGGTAGGTCATCGTTCCAGGA
Source organism: Schistocephalus solidus (assembly GCA_017591395.1). Taxonomy (NCBI): domain Eukaryota; kingdom Metazoa; phylum Platyhelminthes; class Cestoda; order Diphyllobothriidea; family Diphyllobothriidae; genus Schistocephalus; species Schistocephalus solidus. Next base: position 3,732 of record WEDG01009058.1, on the reverse strand, counting down.
TTTAGAGTATTCCTATCGGTGATTCTTATCCAAAAGGCGTAAGTTTACCCAATTACTTTTGCTTAGTTGCTAAATTCAATAAACAGTAGACCAATTATGCTAATTTCTCGGTAGTGACCGGTTTGTACCGCCTTTCTTATCTATAGGTTGAAGAGATACGTATAAACTATTGGACTGGGTTAAGATTTCACGTTGCAACATGTTTTTCTTTGATCATGCTACGATGAAGATTCTTGCAGTTTACATAAGTATTTTGATCTTGGTGTAACGACCATTTTATTTTCGCGGTAGATCATCTAGCTTTTACGATTTGGAGTTGTTCTACCATAACTGCCAGCCAGACAATTACTAAGTTAGCGCAGACTGTCTGATTTTTGTACGAAGTCAATGCAGGGGAATATTTTGAAGCCGAAGCCAAAACATTTTCAAGTTTCAAATTGAAAAACACTTCCGAATATCATCCTCACGCATTCCACTCATCGCATGGGCCTATTCAGATGCATGCATCCATGACAGCGGAATTCACCACAATGCCGACAACACCGATACCCATGCACACCCTCCGCCCTGCCATTCTTTCCACCACTGCTGCCACCCCACTTACCATAAATGTAATCCCCAGCCTTTCCGAATATCTCCTGTGCACCGCAAAAGGCGTAAAGTTTTGCTAATTACTTTTGTAGTTGCTAAATTCAATAAACAGTAGACCAATTATGCTAAATTTCTCGGTAGTGACCGGTTTGTACCCGCCTTTCTTATCTATAGGTTGAAGATACATTAAACCCAATATTGACGCAAGGTTAAGATTTCACGTTGCAATATTTTTCTTCATACTGATGAAAAGGGTGCCAGTTATAAATTGTTTTCTTGGTGTAACACTGACCATTTTGTATACTTGTTAGATCCCACAACTTTTTGATTTGGAGTTGTTCTATAGCACCTTAGTAACAATTAAGACACTAAGTTGTATGCCAGACTGTCTGATTTTTTGTACAGAAGGTCATCACAGAGATATTTTTGAAGCCGAAGCCAAAACATTTTCCAAAGTTTCAAATTGAAAAACACTTCCCGAATATCATCCTCACGCATTTCACTCATCGCATGGGCCTATTCCGGTCACATGCACGCATCCATGACAACGGAATTCACCACAATGCCGATGACACCGATACCCCATGCACACCCTCCGCCCCTGACGTTCTTTACGCCCACTGCCACCCCCACTACCATAAATGACCCCCAATGCTTTCCGAATATCTCCTGTACTTTTTACTGTCGCCCGCAACTTCAACTCATGCATTGGCCTGGTCGGTGCCGCAAATCCATCACGCAGGCTATTATGAATAACCGGTGCGTCTCCGACTTACGGTCGCCCGCGCCTGCCACCACTGCTTCACTGTTCCCGCGTTATGCACAGCTCATCCACTTCAGAGCTTCACGGTAAACCAAGCAGGCTAAGCAACTCAGTGCACATTACCCAGCACTTCAATTACATAGAAAACATCCTTACCAACATTACATGCCCAGGGATAATCACGGTTTCCTAGAAACTGTGGCTTGAAGAGCTGCCAATCTGACGCTTACACCTAAACCCCGCGCCGTCGTTTGGTGTATGTGCTCTATGTAATCGAGTGGCTGACCAGTGGACTCGGGTCAGACGGCGGTGGCTCATCTCTATCCCTGATTTATTGAATACTTATGGTATTGCGTTATGAGGGGCCAGGTTGTGCTGTGACGAAGACAGCAGTACGCCGATCCATCAGCCAATGCACGCCCACTCCCGCATCAGACAACACGCACTGCTGGCTCGGATGTTTGTCTGGATAATGAAGATGAAAGAATGTAAAAGATCGATGACTTAGAGCATTTTCTCCTCTAAACAACCTGACGCGATTGAATTTATCACGGTGCGCGTAAAGCCGTGGCCGGAAGGTTATAGCTGAAGGGAACATTCAAGAACCGCGTGGTCAGCCAATGTATGTTTGTTGTTTGAAGAGTGGTTGGCTGGCAGACTAAAGTCAGGGTGCAATGGCTCCTTCTTAATGTGACCTTTATGACAATCCCGCCGTGGGATCCGAGCCAGGTGTGGTACGCCCATCGGTGGCTCCGGCACGCATAACCACCTGCGCCAACTCTCTATCTCCGGTCTTCAATCTGTCACGTGACATCAGGCTCAGGTTGGAAAGGAGAGAGTTTCTTAGATGCAGCTGGATTACTATCACTGAACTAAATCACGTCTAAGTCACCGTCGCAGCGCCACCGTTCCGTAGAGCATACGGTGGACCTTTGTCATAATCGGTTGTCGAACTGTCCGGAGTAGATAGGCGTGTTATAGCTCTTATTTGAATTCTTGCTAGTACTCACAACTGGCATGGGCGATGTCTGTGCGTATGGAAATTTATTTCCTTGCCAGTGCTACACACACTTTTCGTCTGCTGAACTGCTCGGCGCGTAAGGCCCTATTGCCACCGTTTCCGTAATACACCACTGCCTATGGGAATTTGTTAGTTAGTGCTGAGGATACGCAAACATTCTCCCAAGTATTTTTCCGTAACTCTTGTTCCTTTAATTAATGAAACATCTCGCAACAAGATAAGAAAAACGTTATTGTAGGTGACTGTTTGCGGCAGCATACTGCTGCGCTCTATGAAGAACGACGAAAACGCATTTACAAGGAGAAGTACAGATACATTGCTTGTTGGGGGACCTTTAACTTTGGCGGGAGACGCGATCATGACCACGTTTCGTAAATCTGTATCTAGTAGTAATATAAATATACCTCCACATGTATCATTCCATATGGGACGAGCTTTTCCTGACCAGCGTCGTGTATCCTACCTATGCCGTGCTTATTGGAAGAAAATCATTGATTTTTCAATAAGTGTCTGCATTTCCGTAAGGTTTATTCATATGATTTTGCGTAATAATACTCTTTTTGGTGCAATTATGTAATCGCCCCCTTACTGTAGAACCAAAAATATCTCTTTTATGGCACTAGACTTTATGTACCAGAAGCACATGTAGGAAACGCTGGGATCACTGATGGAAACAAATCGCTCACCGCACCGTCGGCGGCGGCTTACAAAATCAACAAGATTCGCGCGTCGGGCGTGGTAATTACCATGTTAGTATGGTAAATAATAACGTAAAATACTTAAATTAATTGACTGAAATATATGCGTCCAATAAAGCTGTTGTTCAAAAAGAAATAACTCAGAAGAGACCTCACATGTTCCTGGCCACCTGCGAAGGAGAACACCCTGGGCATTGCGTATAATTTTATCCAACTACCATATTCGGCTTTTATTTTACCACTGCTTCGTAGCGTTCTCAAACAGTTGCGAAGCGGTGTTAGGTGTCCCATGGTCGTTGGATTAATCGATATTGTCTGGTATTGCGTACGAAAGTAAAGTTTGCATAAAGTATTTCGGTCAGTTTGGTAGTTACATCAAACTTAAACTTCTTGAGCTTAAAAGCAACGATCTGTCATTGTGATAATAGACATGCACAAAGCCTGACTGTTTTATACAATTAGTGATGATTTTATTCAAGACTTGTTAGTGGCAAGAAAATAACTTGCCTTATTCCTTGCAAAGACGATATTGACGATATTATCGTTTTGGGCGCTCCCTCAGGGCACAATGAAAGAGCTTACGAGGAATTGCCCGGGAGGCCCTCAGGACGCGGGACTCACACTTCAACCTTGGCGGAAAATGAGCAATGCGTAGCGTT
>WEDG01009056.1:0-41750 GCA_017591395.1 Schistocephalus solidus | reverse complement strand
TCGTTAGCCACTGTGGCCTGCAAGATATCTTAAGATTTAGTGGTGAAAAATGTCATTTTATATGATTCAACAACCACTTGTAAAACGATTCCAGTCCTCAGTGACGTTCCCGGAGAAGAGAAGATCCCAGTCGTTTCGTGATGCATTTCTTAATTTTAAGAAATTTATTTGCCATAGATTGGGCCTTGTTTCATTTTTTTGCAGACGACACAGAATATAAAACATACTTCCATGAATGTACTGCATTATCACTTTGACAACGGGGAGGTAGGCAGTCTAACTCGTCTATACTGTCAGGATCTTTAGTGAAGATTTGATTTAAACAACTAGCCTATTGTCCTCCGCACGCTCTTTTTAGAACAAATACATGCGGTGTGAGAAGAGCTTCATATGTTGTCCTAGGCGAATAGTGACCGGAGGAAAACTTTGAGCATTGCGCCTTCAGATCGTTCCATCGAATACTGGTTGCATTGAAGTTTCCCATGGGAATAGCGTCAGGTCGACTACCAATCTCCCTTATTTTCTCCTACAGACAAGTATCAGCATCCATGTCTGTTCCATTTAGTCGGAAGAGAGTCATGGCTTCAAGGGACTGCAATCCGTGCGACGATTTTCAGCGAAGTTGCCTCAATAGCATTGTTAATCTTCTCTGTTTTTGCACACACTGTGAAATTTCTCTTAACATACTTCGCGAATCCTCCAACCTGGCGGTTGGTGCTGTCTCTCCTGAACAACTGCTACCCGAATAAGGCTAGTTCGCAATCGCTGATATTCTGTGATAGCCATGTTCCTGTGATTTCTATAATATCAGGAGAAATGATGGCCACCTATATTTTTAGTTCGTTGAGCTACAAAAACAGATTTTGTGTGTTGGTATTCAGAACAGTCAGCAGAGCCAAATTCCGTTTGTCACTAGTTTGCCAATACTACTTTGCCGCTGAAAACATGAGCAGTGGCTGGTTCCAGAGCAATGGCGCGTTACTCTGTATCACGCACTTCCTGAATATAACCATGCTGGTCTCTCCAGATGCAAGTTGTCTTGTAATTTCCATCACTAATACTCGAGGTTTCAGACGTTCTGTTGGAGAGTAATCCAGTTGGAAAAAACCGGTTTTTGATTGTCAAAGGTTGGTTTTCTAGATAAAAGGTACCTAAGCCGCTTCCTCATTGTGCAAGAAAATTGAGATAGGTCGTGGTTTGACAGTTTCTAATTGCTCAATATCCTTTTTTCCGATCCTGAATGCTGCGCGAACGGTTTCCTTCTCTTAAGGGAGTGAAGAACATCGTTCAGCAGGTGCTGAAACAGAGCAAGATCAGCAGAGGTAATTTCCTTCGAGATAGGAGCATTTTATTCAGGCAAATCCTGGATAAGTACGCAATTCTCTCGGTCAAGGATGGTCTTCGAAACACTGTCGACCATATTTTTCTCTGAATGATCCGAGGGATACATAGGAGTTGTTTTTATTTTATACTCCTGTTATGGTGTTACTCAATTCTATCTTGCCACTCGTTGGTTTGTTCGCTCTTAGCTAAGAGCTCGGTAGAACTGCCGGACAGGGTGACAGAATTTGAGCCTGAAGTCGGAACTGCGTTTGAAGAGACATTTTTTATGTTGTCCTTATATTACGTTTTTCCAATTTGGCATTGACCGGGACGCAATCCACAAATTCGGAAACATCTAAGACTGTATTATTTTGACTTACTTGCGTTTTGTGCTTTCATTTTTTGCTTGAACGCATGTAATTTCTCTCCTTTCGTTAATATTCTGCTTCAGGAGTTTCCTTAAATCAACAATGTTTAACTCCATTTTTCTTACTTTTATCAATATATGGGAATTGCTAACGCAACTTTCATCTTTCTTACCGACACTTTTTATATTTAGTACGCTTTTGGCACGTTTTGACTATAGTGGGCTGCAGGGATGAAGAGAACGAGCACAAATCCTGGAAGTGAATGTAATATCGCCAATCTTTCCTTCTGAAGAAGTTCCGCTGCTAATAATAATAATAATAATAATAAATTGTATATTTAAGGCCCAGAGAGCCCCGTCATTTCAAACTTAGTATCGCGGTATAAATAAATACAAAGTGGATAATTGCTGCTCTATGTGAGCAGCCATATTAACAGCAGAAATTTACATTATGGTAGGCATATCCGATTCAGAACGATTTGCCATTTTTAAAACAATAGACAACAATCTTTAAAATAAACGGTGAACTAGAAAAAAAGCAGTAAAAAAACTCCTACGGTAAATTGGAGGCGGAGTTCAGCGAGCCGCCAATTTTAAAAAAAGTAGGAGAAAAAACTGCTTCACTAAAACATTAATAGCTTGATGCAATGGGATAGATCTGTGATGATGCTGACAACGTATGAGGGTTCGGAACGCTCCTTGTCATGTGAGAGATAATATAGCAGTCAGAGCTACTGTTTGTTTCCACCAGTGGAGGTGTGAGAGGACGGACTCATCGTGGACACCAGGGTCAAAAACGAAGACGGGACAGTAGAGGTCATGAGATCATCATTGAGATGCGACCTTGCCGACTGCATAGTCCCCCAATCAAAGAAGCAAACTATTGGAACCCGCCTTGATCCTCAACTGAATCTGGAGACCATCGTCGGGGTTGCAAAAGCGGAGGAAAGTACCAAGGTTGCCAAGACTTGGCGATGCTAGTTTAAAATGAGGGGGGCAAAAAGTAAAATGCAAAGATTGACTCTGCAGAGGATGATGGATATATAATAAGAGACCATTATAATATCAAGGGAACTGCCTCAAATACCAGGAGGACCCTTTTCGAAATCCAAAAAGTTGCGAGTTAGGGAAGGAAACAGACAATAAGGACTTTATATCTTCCGAAGTTAAATGTTTGCGTAACTTTGTTTTTGAAAAATAGCTAATGTGGACGACAACCTAATTTGCAGTGGAAGATTATTCCAGATGAAAGCATATTTGGAGGCAAAAAACTGAGACCGGTTAGTTGTGGAGCTAAGGGGTGGTGAAATGATCATGGAGGAATTACGAGTGGCATAGGGTCGATCTACCGGAGTAAGAGCGTTAATTCGTGGGAGATTGGGGCTAGAGTTAACGCGAAACAGGAAGCAGAGACCGGCTTCGAGTCTTCTTACCCACAGAAATTTAATGTTTGCTAACTGGCATCTATCCGTATAAGAGATACTGGATCCAGGAAGAGAAAATAGTCTTCGAGTAAAAACCCTCTGAACTTTTTCAATCTAACTGCGGTCAGAGGCGTTCATCAGCCCAAAGAGGGGACAGCAGTATTCTAGAATAGGAAGAACAAACATGCGGTACAGGTCTAACTTTATTTCCGGAAGGAAGAAATTGTGCGATATAAAACCACATATCTGTGCAGCCTTTGCATAAATTCGATCTGCATGAGGCGATAATGCTAGCTTGTTCGTGTAACTTAGACCTAAGTCTTTTATGGTTGATTTTTCTAAAAGTGTACTATTTTGAAATACGATGGGTCCAGGAAGCTTAGCGGGGCCAAAAACACATAAAAACTACTCTTGGATGAAGAAAAACTCCATCTGCCAAGTACAGCTCCAACGTGAGAGCATAAGTAGATCAGTGTTGATTTTATCCACGCAACTATTGGCAGTGTCTTTAGAAAAATGAATAAATGCATTTGAGATCGTCAGCGTAAACAAAAAGTTTTGTGAATTTGTGAGTAAAGCTGAAATTTCGTTTATGTACAGAATAAAGAGAAGGGGACCTAGAACCGTGCCTTGAAAAACGCCACTCGTGATCGGTTGAGGCGTCGAGTTGCTATTACCTACTAAGACCTTCTGGCTGCGGTTAGACAAGTAGGAACCAATGAAGTCAAGGAATGGAGGCCGGATGCCGAGGGCTTCCAGTTTCACCAGAAGACGTTTGTGCGGTACCTTGTCAAAGGCTTTGCTCAGGTCAAAGTAGATCACAACCACTGTCTAATGCTCATTACGAAGGGAAGTGACGAGGTTAAGAAAAGCTAAGTGACACACTTCGCATGATCTCCCAGGTAGAAAACCATATTATGAGTCGCTTAAGAGCTTTGACTGCTATTATCGGCAAAACTATGTCTGTTCATAAATTATGAAATTTGATGAGTATTTCAAGCAAATGATAACGTCTTTTGTTTTACAGATAACCAAAAGCACTTGATTAAACGTATAAAGTATAGTAAGAAACGACATAGATATTTTGAAGCTCTCGAGGAATCTGAATGAATTTTGTTCTTGCGCAACATGTTTTCCTTGGCTGTTGATGGAGCATGAATATGCTCTGTAGTCCATTAGAATTCGTTCAAAAAAAATAAATGGCTCGAAAAACGATTTCTGAGAAATTTTAACACCAGAAGAAAATTGCAAAGACGCCGAAAGTAATCTTGCACGAACGGTTCCTGTGGAAACGTCAGAGACGGTAACTGTGAGGTGGTATCGATGTTGAAATACTCACATTTCTACAGCAGGTAATCCCATTGTGCTCCGTCGAGCTGAGTCTGCTGAGAGGGGGAGATCTTAAAGTTGTAGGAATATAACTGACGGGTATCGAACCACCACAGGGGGCTAAGACCGGGAGAGGGCAAACAGCTATAAGATTAATGTCTTGGGAATTTGGGTCTTGTATATCGGTTTAGATGATAAGGGGTTAATGACTGTTGGAGAGGCACCATTAGAATTGGAGAAGGCTTTATGCGATAAGTTAGAACTGCACTACCTAGCTTTTCAATTTGGGTAACATTTACGTCCTTCGGACGGCCCGGACATAGGTGATATAATTGGGGCTTTTAAGAGGATCCGTGGGTTTATGGGACAAGCTAGTTTCCGGAGGGTTAAATAAGTTGTCTTTTAATAGAAATGGTAAAAAATTTTGTATTTGAAGAACGCTCTTCATGCGTAGAGGCTAAAGAAATTTCACGGAGAGGCTCACTTCCACTCAATTTACAAACTCACGCTTGCTATGTGCTTCCTGAATCAAATGCTGAATCGTTATATCCTCATTTTATTATATCCTTGTTTACATCCTCATATAGTCATATTCTTGAATATAATTACCCAGTCTTCGTTAGTTTTTTTGACGATTCTAACCTCGAACGCATTTGCATTGTAGCCCTGTAGGTATGCAAAAGGCAGATGCTCTAAAGTTATTGCCACAAAATATTGGTCCACGGCCTGGTTTCGAAACTTCGGCACAAAATAGCATAGGAGAGACGTCTCCAACCACTCGGTCACATCGACAGGGAGTTTCAAACAGTAAATTAGTACACAAGCAGAAAATCATTGCAACTATCGCTATTCTACTATTTTTTACCTATACGCTAAACGGCGAAATGTCTAGTAAGCTTAATTATTGTAGCTTAAAAAGACGAAACATGCATGGCGTTTTTCAGCTTCTTTTAGAAATTCTTAGGAATGGAGCAGGAGGTAGCCAATTTAAAGCAAGAAATATATAATTGAAAAATATACTACGCGTCCACCTGTTAAAAAGCACAGTTCGCCCTGGCAGTTCGACCGTCGATTTCGACGAGGTCCACCGTATGCTCCACACCAGGTGGTGCAGGGACGGTGACTTGCGCGTGAATTAGTTTAACGTGATAGTAGCCTTGCGCTGCAGCTACCGCATTTCTCCTCCTCCCCCACCTGAGCCCGGTGTCAAGACAGAGTCAAGAAGACCGGAGATGGGAGAGGGCGCAGGTGGCTGGCGCGGCCGGAGCCGCCCCTGGGCGTGCCACCACACCTGGCTCGGATCCCACGGTGTGGGAGTGCCATAAAGGCCACATTAAGAAGGAGCCATTGCAACCTGACTCTCAGTCCGCCAGTCAGCCACTCCACACAAAACACACATTTGGCTGGCCACGCGGTCCGAGTTATCCCGTCAGTTGGCAACCTTCCAAGTAACGGCTTTTAGCGCACCGTGATAGTTTCAAGCGCGTCAGATTGTTTATAGTGAGGAATATGCACTGAGCTGTCGACTCACTCTTCCCCCACCTCTACAGTCAGACTACTGTCCGAGCCGGTCAGTTGCCTGATGTGGGAGTGGGCGCACTGGCTGACGGATCGGCGTACCAGTCTTTGCGCGCCACAGCACGACCGGGCCATCATAACGCACACACCAGGATTCACAAACTCAGGGGATATGGAGCAGCCACCACCGTCTGACTTCCAGTCCACTGGTCAGCCACTTGACACACACAGCACATACACTGAGCCGACGGCGTGGTCTATTAAAAGACAACTTATTTAACCCTCCGGAAACTAGCTTGTCCCATAAACCCACGGATCCTCTTAAAGCCCCAATTATATCACCTATGTCAGGCCGTCCGAAGGACGTAAATGTTACCCAAATTGAAAAGCTAGGTAGTGCAGTTCTAACTTATCGCATAAAGCCTTCTCCAATTCTAATGGTGCCTCTCCAACAGTCATTAACCCCTTATCATCTAAACCGATATACAAGACCCAAATTCCCAAGACATTAATCTTATAGCTGTTTGCCCTCTCCCGGTCTTAGCCCCTGTGGTGGTTCGATACCCGTCAGTTATATTCCTACAACTTTAAGATCTCCCCCTCTCAGCAGACTCAGCTCGACGGAGCACAATGGGATTACCTGCTGTAGAAATGTGAGTATTTCAACATCGATACCACCTCACAGTTACCGTCTCTGACGTTTCCACAGGAACCGTTCGTGCAAGATTACTTTCGGCGTCTTTGCAATTTTCTTCTGGTGTTAAAATTTCTCAGAAATCGTTTTTCGAGCCATTTATTTTTTTTGAACGAATTCTAATGGACTACAGAGCATATTCATGCTCCATCAACAGCCAAGGAAAACATGTTGCGCAAGAACAAAATTCATTCAGATTCCTCGAGAGCTTCAAAATATCTATGTCGTTTCTTACTATACTTTATACATTTAATCAAGTGCTTTTGGTTATCTGTAAAACAAAAGACGTTATCATTTGCTTGAAATACTCATCAAATTTCATAATTTATGAACAGACATAGTTTTGCCGATAATAGCAGTCAAAGCAGCGGAACTTCTTCAGAAGGAAAGATTGGCGATATTACATTCACTTCCAGGATTTGTGCTCGTTCTCTTCATCCCTGCAGCCCACTATAGTCAAAACGTGCCAAAAGCGTACTAAATATAAAAAGTGTCGGTAAGAAAGATGAAAGTTGCGTTAGCAATTCCCATATATTGATAAAAGTAAGAAAAATGGAGTTAAACATTGTTGATTTAAGGAAACTCCTGAAGCAGAATATTAACGAAAGGAGAGAAATTACATGCGTTCAAGCAAAAAATGAAAGCACAAAACGCAAGTAAGTCAAAATAATACAGTCTTAGATGTTTCCGAATTTGTGGATTGCGTCCCGGTCAATGCCAAATTGGAAAAACGTAATATAAGGACAACATAAAAAATGTCTCTTCCAAACGCAGTTCCGACTTCAGGCTCAAATTCTGTCACCCTGTCCGGCAGTTCTACCGAGCTCTTAGCTAAGAGCGAACAAACCAACGAGTGGCAAGATAGAATTGAGTAACACCATAACAGGAGTATAAAATAAAAACAACTCCTATGTATCCCTCGGATCATTCAGAGAAAAATATGGTCGACAGTGTTTCGAAGACCATCCTTGACCGAGAGAATTGCGTACTTATCCAGGATTTGCCTGAATAAAATGCTCCTATCTCGAAGGAAATTACCTCTGCTGATCTTGCTCTGTTTCAGCACCTGCTGAACGATGTTCTTCACTCCCTTAAGAGAAGGAAACCGTTCGCGCAGCATTCAGGATCGGAAAAAAGGATATTGAGCAATTAGAAACTGTCAAACCACGACCTTTCTCAATTTTCTTGCACAATGAGGAAGCGGCTTAGGTACCTTTTATCTAGAAAGACCAACCTTTGACAATCAAAAACCGGTTTTTTCCAACTGGATTACTCTCCAACAGAACGTCTGAAACCTCGAGTATTAGTGATGGAAATTACAAGACAACTTGCATCTGGAGAGACCAGCATGGTTATATTCAGGAAGTGCGTGATACAGAGTAACGCGCCATTGCTCTGGAACCAGCCACTGCTCATGTTTTCAGCGGCAAAGTAGTATTGGCAAAACTAGTGACAAACGGAATTTTGGCTCTGCTGACTGTTCTGAATACCAACACACAAAATCTGTTTTTGTAGCTCAACGAACTAAAAAATATAGGTGGCCATCATTTCTCCTGATATTATAGAAATCACAGGAACATGGCTATCACAGAATATCAGCGATTGCGAACTAGCCTTATTCGGGTAGCAGTTGTTCAGGAGAGACAGCACCAACCGCCAGGTTGGAGGATTCGCGAAGTATGTTAAGAGAAATTTCACAGTGTGTGCAAAAACAGAGAAGATTAACAATGCTATTGAGGCAACTTCGCTGAAAAATCGTCGCACGGATTGCAGTCCCTTGAAGCCATGACTCTCTTCCGACTAAAATGGAACAGACATGGATGCTGATACTTGTCTGTAGGAGAAAATAAGGGAGATTGGTAGTCGACCTGACGCTATTCCCATGGGAAACTTCAATGCAACCAGTATTCGATGGAACGATCTGAAGGCGCAATGCTCAAAGTTTTCCTCCGGTCACTATTCGCCTAGGACAACATATGAAGCTCTTCTCACACCGCATGTATTTGTTCTAAAAAGAGCGTGCGGAGGACAATAGGCTAGTTGTTTAAATCAAATCTTCACTAAAGATCCTGACAGTATAGACGAGTTAGACTGCCTACCTCCCCGTTGTCAAAGTGATAATGCAGTACATTCATGGAAGTATGTTTTATATTCTGTGTCGTCTGCAAAAAAATGAAACAAGGCCCAATCTATGGCAAATAAATTTCTTAAAATTAAGAAATGCATCACGAAACGACTGGGATCTTCTCTTCTCCGGGAACGTCACTGAGGACTGGAATCGTTTTACAAGTGGTTGTTGAATCATATAAAATGACATTTTTCACCACTAAATCTTAAGATATCTTGCAGGCCACAGTGGCTAACGAGAGATCTAAATAGAAAGATTATTAGGAAAGGGAGGCATTGGAAGAAATTTTGCCGATCCACTGAAAAAAAAGCCTTGCAAGAATACAAAACTCGAAGTAAAAAGGCGAAAAGCCAGAGCTTTTAAATACGATGGGGTGATCAGAGGTATTTGCTCCAGCGAGCAGTTCACAATCCCAAATTGCTCTACAGCTTTTTTAGAAAAAGTACACGTTACAGGAACCCGATTCCTTTTATGAGAAACGATAACGATTTCGAGATATCAGAAACAAAAAACAAAGCTGAAAACCTTTCGCAGTTCTTTCACTCGGTTTCATTAGAGAAGTTTTTATTATTCCATCAAGTTACTAGATTATGGGAGCGCAAATTATTCAGGATATGCTCTTTGGAGACGAAGTGGTCTTTAAAGAATTGAAATGTCTGAAATCATGCATTTCCCTCGGCCCCGACGAGATTCCAGCAAAGCTGCTCGTTGAACTTGCTTGAGAGCTGAAAAAACCGCTGTGCTTTGTGTGCCAGAAATCGTTCGATACGGGAATTCTTCCTACAGACCGGAATACAGCCCGCAGTAGCACATTTTCTAAAATCTACAGGCCTGTCTGCCTGACTTCAATCTGTTGCAAGGTTATGGACAAGGTTGCCAAAAAGGAAGTAATGATTTATTTCGAATTCCATAACCTCCTATCAAATGCACAATTCGACTTTCGTAGGGTTAGATCGTATGTTGCGTACAAATTTTATGCGCTTTAAAGCTGGACAAAAGCTCTTGAAGCAAAAGACACTGTGCATGTGCCCTACATTGATTTCCAGAAGGCCTTCGATTGTATTCTACACGAGCGTCTCCTTTAAAAATTGAGAATTTTGGGTAATGGATGGACGCATCTTACGCGGATAGAGCATTTTCTCGTTGGTCGTTCTCAAGTGATCTGTGAACGTGGAGCGTGATCAAAGCGCACAGTTATCAAGTGTGGAGTCCCACAAGGCTCAGTGCTCAAAAAGATCCTATTTCTCTTGTTCATTGATGTGTTTGTACAAGAATTGAACTGTGACTTTGCTATTTTTGCAGAAGATATAAAAAGCAAGAAATTTATCCACAATGCTGGCGATGGAGACGATTTCCAATACAATCTTTGTCGATTGGACGATTGTCTCGTAGATGGCTGTTGTCATTCAACTCAAGCAAATGTGCTCTGCTATTTCTGGGAAATCGATATATAGTCACTGATATTCGACCCTACTATTTAAACGGTATGCCAATTCAAGGAGCAAAAACAGAAGAATTTCGGCGTTTGGATGAAAAACAACCTTTAGCCTTCTATGCAATGATGCAAGGTGACTTAATCCACCTATTGAATGCTTTACGCTATAAAGCGGGCATGTAAAGTGTTCAATGAAGACTGCTTTTATAAAGTATTGGTACTTTTGTAAGGCCAAATCATTAATATGCGATCTAAGCCTGGCGACCGTAGACCCAGTGGGACTACGACCTGCCCGAAAGGGTGCAGCGGCGAGCAAAAATATTTTAAGAGATCAAGGTGAACTGGCATGTGAGATCTGCCTTCATAACCTCAAGCTCTTTCCTCTGAATAAAAGGCAGTTGCGCGAAGACTTGAAAGAAACCTGCCGTATCGTGCGTGGCATGTATTCCGCCCTTCTGTGCGATGACGTTTTCAAATTTGCCACACCCACTTATGGCCGAGGTCATCCATTGAACTCCGTGTGCCCGAAGGAAGATTGGATGTGACAAAGTATTTTTTCACCAACAGTGTCGTGCTTCCGTGGAAAAACCTACCTGAGGGGATTGTTATGCCCCAGTCTGTGGATACATTCAAAGCATCGACTTCACATACATATGTTGCAGCACCACGAAGACAACGTGACTACTGAACATTGACAATATCAATGTACTACGTAAATCTGCTCGCATTCACTTGACTGAAACTTATTCAAAATGCTTCTAATTCTTGGGATTTTTATGTAACAAATATGGAGTTCAAAGGCGTAAGCCTAATTTCCTCAAAGACACTGAACACTGAACTAAAACGTTTGTAACTGACGTTACTTAATTCAGTATAATTCAGTATATAATTCAGTATATATAATGGAGATAGGCAGAGCATTTTAAAACCCTATTTACAGATAGACGCTAGCAAAACAAGCAAATGTTACATGGCCATAGTCGTTTTAGTATATCAATCATTGCTGTCGACTTATTATATGTTCATCAAGTAAAAATGCATCAGGTCTTCTTTTAAACATTTCAACGCTTTCAGCCTGAACCACTGAGGCTGGCAGTTTGTTCCATTCGTCAATCACCCGTTGGGAAAAGAAGTTGGTCCGCACGTCAAGTTTGGCGTGATTTCTTTTCAGTTTGTATTGGTGACCTCGGAGACTTGTCATGTTTGCCAATTCAAAAAAGTTGGCCATCTGAAGAGCACAATCAACTCCTCTGACCAGTTTGAAGACTAAGATAATATCCCCTCTGTATTACCTATAAGAGAGAGGGAAAATTATAAGTCTTTCTAGGCGGCCCTCATAGGGTAGGCATTCCAATCCGCTGACTAGTTTTGTTGCCCTCCGTTGAACTTTCTCCAGCAGAGCGTAGTCCTGTTTCGTCCAAGGGCGCCACGCCTGAACGCAATATTCCAACACCGGCCGGATAAATGTTCCAAACACGCGCCCAAACAGCTCTCCGTCAAAATTAACGAAGGACCTCCTGATTGCGCCTAAGATACACATAGCTTTCTTTGCGATATTCGCACAGTGCGACGATGGTTTGAGAGTTGGTGTTATCCATATACCCAAGTCCTTTAGAATGTTTACCTCCTGGAGTTGGTGACCAGTGATGGAGTACTGGTATTCAAATCTAATCAGCCTTCTGGAACTAGACCGCAGTCGGATTATTTGGCATTTGTTAAGATTAAGGTTCAGCAGCCACTCATCACACCATGTTTGCAAGCGATCTAAGATTTGTTGTAATTTTCGCGCATCCTCCGGTTTTTCAATCGAGTTCCATAACTTCAAATCGTCAGCGAACATTACCTTCTCGCATGTCAGACAATCCAGGCAGTCGTTTACGTATATCAGAAACAAAATGGGACCCAGAGCGCTGCCCTGCAAAACTCCACTGTGAACGGTTTCCCAGTGAGACTTGGTGTCTCCGATACAAACACGCTGGCGCCTGTCTGTGAGAAAGTCGGCCAACCATTTCAGTAGGTTGCCAGTCACACCCATGTGACGGAGCTTAAAGATCAGACGTTTGTGTGGAACCCTGTCAAAGGCTTTTCTTAAGTCAATGTAGACCGCATGGACTGACAAACCCATTTCTTATGATTTTGTCCAACTTTCCATCGATGTGAGCAAGTTTGTGAGGCAGAATCGACCACTTCAAAATCCATGTTGATATGAACTAAGCAAGTTATTCTCTTCAAGATGCCTCATAAGTTCCGTTTTGATTATCGTCTCCATAATTTTGCAACAGATACTTGTGAGGCTGACTGGTCGAACACTGTTTGGTGATGTCCTCTCTCCTCCTTTATAGATGGGGGTTATGTTAGCTATCTTCCACTCGGTAGGCAGAGCCCCCGCCTCCATCGAACTTTCAAATATCTTGGAGAGCGGAGAGGCCAGCTGTTCTGTGAGTTCATTGAGAACTTTTGCGGATATACCATCTGGGCAAGGTGATTTAGTGGGCTGTAACTGTTTCAGAGTTTTTCTTACTGTGTCCATTGGGAACGACACCGTGCTTATTTTGTTTGTAGATTTTGCAGTACTGTAGTATTCATCCTCGTCAAAAAATGGTTCCTCGGTATACACGGACATAAAGAAATTGGATAAGAGGCATGTCTTATCAGAGTGATCAGTTAACCTGTTTCCCTGATTGTCTTTAAGACAAGGAATGCAGTCGCGATTTCGTTTTGCCTTATTAACGTAAGCATAAAACCTTTTCGAATTTCTTGGTACGTCTTTAACTATTTCTGACTCAAAGGCTGATCTTTCTTTTCTCAGAAGATTCCGACACCGATTTCGCTGTATCTTAAAGAGGAAAAATGTTCGGGTTGTTGATATCTGGCATATGTTCTCCACAATCTTCTTTTCTTCTTGAGATTCCTTTTTATTTCCGATGTCACCCACTCGGGTCGGGAGACGCATGATTGCCTTTTAAGTGGGCAAAATTTCTCTACCAATTGGTGAATCAATTAACTAATAAAAAACCAGGCAGCATAAGGGTCAGATACATGTGCAGGGCTCCAGTCTATCCAATTCAGTAATTCTTTCATTTTGCGATAATCCCCTTTCCATACATTTTTGTCCCTTACTGCACGACGTTTGGGTACAGAAAAATGACTGTACTCCCAAGCAAGAACACAATGATCACTTCGTCCAAGCTTCACGTAAGAACTTAATGCAAGGATGCAATTGTCGTCTTTACTAATGATTAGATCCAAACAGCTTGACTGCTGCCCATTTCGGAACCGCGTCTTCATTGTGACATGTTGGGTGAGAAACTCGTCATTTACCAACTGAAGTTATTTCTGTTTGAATGAATTTTCCGATCGCGAGCAGTACATTGACACCCAATCGATATCGGGAGTATTGAAATCTCCGAGTATTAATAAATGTTTGCTACGGCAGATTTGCTTTGCCTCTGTGATTAATGCTTCGTCCGTGTCCGTTCGCTGTCTTGGGGGTCGATATACCACGGCAATATGGAGGTCTGGTTGGTTTGGGACTTTCAGTTTACAACAAAGTATTTCGCAAGACGAGATCCTATTTGGCGAGGGCCCATCCGGAATGAATTCAATGCCTTCTCGTATAAACATTGCGATTCCACCACCCCTACGTCCGTTTCTATCCATGCGGATAAGCTGAAAACCGTCTATTCTGACTTCTGTGTCTGCGATTTGTTCATTTAACCATGTTTCAGTAAGAGCTATGAAGTCAGGTTGTAAATGGTCCATGACCAGTTTAATTTCATCCATTTTGTTCAATAGACTCTGCACATTTGTGTACATCTTTTATTATCTTGTTTCCTTGCCTCGATTTCTGAAGATTTTTAGTTCTTTCTTCCACATGGAGATTTTTGCTGGATTGACGAATGGAACGGGTGATTGACGAATGGAACAAACTGCCAGCCTCAGTTGTTCAGGCTGAAAGCGTTAAAATGTTTAAAAGAAGACTTGATGCATTTTTACTTGATGAACATATAATTAGTCGACAGCAATGATTGATATACTAAAACGACTATCACCATGTAACATTTGCTTGTTTTGCTAGCGTCTATCTGTAAATAGGGTTTTCAAAGGCTCTGCCTATCTCCCTTATATATACTGAATTATGCTGAATTATATATCCAGTCTCCTGTCTGGGTTCAAATCTAAAGGCATTTGGTAGGGGTTTTGATCAGTGTGGTTGCCGTCAATTTCACCGGATGTTCCCATGAAAACGAGCGCACCGTTTAGACTATTTTGTTGTCTACTATTTTCAAGTTTTTTTCCCCCTCGTATTGACGTCTTTTCAATTCTGCTACCAGTTTCCTCATTTTCATCCGATCGGTGGGAGAGTAATCCGGCTGAAAACAACTCCACGATGATTCTTTCGTAGTTGGGACTTACTCCCCAAAACGACTTTTAATGGTCTTGGTCGAACCTCATGCGTTTCATTTGTAACGAGAGGCCCCAATCAAAAGATCTTTTTGATGGCGACTGTCACACCAGTTTCATGCGTATCATTCAATAAATTTTGGAATGTCAGCAGATCCTGTTTTACCCTTTCTTTTGGCGTTTCCCCAGTAGCCTCTGAGACTCCCTGAACTACCAGACAAAATGACATGTCACTGAAAAAACTCGTTTCTGCATCCTGCTTTCCTTTAGTGATTGAAGGTTGAATCATACCCTTTGATACAGTCTTTGATACTGTGTTCAAATTTGTTATCATCGGTGAGCCTGTTGGTTCATTTGCAGACATCTCTATGGACCTTTCAAACAGCGTGAGTTCTCCTGACAATGCGTTTGCATGAATAGCACCCGGAAAACCTAAATTTTGGTTTATGACATCCAGGTCTGTCTATAAGTCCTAGGCCACTTTTCTGCCATTACTTATACCAATATTTCTGACGAAGTTGGCAGTTAACATCTAAGAACAATTACTTCGGATTTAATAACATTCCTCCAATTTTTTTATACATAACGATAACCTTAACTTGGATATTTGAACTTAATTAGATTTCACAGTACTTAATACTACATCTGTTATAAATAAGATGGCCTAACTGATAGCCATTGCCTTCGAGGTAATGCCGGATGTTTTATGTATAACTGAATCTAAGACCCATCCCTTAATTTTCGACCAGTATGATCTCTGCCGTCAAGGCCGCATAAGTTAGCGTAGTGGTGGTTGTCTTCTCTATATTAAAACTTCATTCAAGCACTTCCCGTTTGATCTAGTTGCCACGTCATTCTCTGTATGATTATTGCTACGCATCTGTTATCCCCTTGCCGAGACAAAAAGCGATTCTCGGATGCAATTTTAACCCGCCTAATTCATTATTCAATGATGATGCAAAACTTGATGACTTTTTTGAATTTTGTTTTTGGAATCCAATTTTTAAATTACAATAATTGCTGGGGATTTTAATTTTCCGGAAATGGACTGCATTTCAAACCTTTCTCCACCAAGACTTCAGCCTTTTCTATATAACATTAATTTTTATCCTTTCCTCAACGAAAGACAAGCGTATTTGAGACCTGATTTTCACAAACAACCTTGCTCCCTTCTTCGTTGATTTTAGGTAGGACCTCTTCCAAAGTGACCATTTATAGATTCACTGTTGCCTTCCGATTGTCTCTTTGAAAAATACTAGTGCTGTTCGTTAATATCATGCTTTAGACCTCACATATATGAAACTTATTAATATTTTTTTGAACTCATTGAACTGACAGCATCTCTCCTCCATAAACGATGTAGAAGTTCTTTGTGACTTCATGTCAGTCATTTCAAATAACATCCTGGTGTTTGTGCCAACCAAAGTTGACAAGCCCTACGCTTCAGAAAATACCGGTAATTAATTTCTTGTGGCAAGACTGAAGAATTTTAGAAGGCAGATAAAAGCGCAATCTACTAGTTTGTTATCTGTGCAAATGAGAATCGCAGAGATTTTTGATTTAGCCTCTAAGATTCGTTTTGCACGTGGCATACAGATCTTGCGAGCTCAGCAGGCCAAACTCTGCAAAATCTGTTGCTCAACGTTTGTGGTTTTCATTGAAAATAAATTAT
Source organism: Schistocephalus solidus (assembly GCA_017591395.1). Taxonomy (NCBI): domain Eukaryota; kingdom Metazoa; phylum Platyhelminthes; class Cestoda; order Diphyllobothriidea; family Diphyllobothriidae; genus Schistocephalus; species Schistocephalus solidus. The sequence continues at coordinate 25,456 of WEDG01009056.1, read as the reverse complement.
GCCTTAGCCGAGCACTTATAACTAATTAGCCATGTTATGCCTTATTCTAAAGATCTGTCGTTTATTTAAGACACGTTAACCTTCGTGTATATGGGCGTGGTGGCCTGTACATTCAAACGATTATTTTGCAAGTTTCGTGACCTTTCTTCTGAAAGGTCACAAAGTGAAGGTAGTATTACTCGTCCGTCTTTTTCCACGAAATCGGGCTGTGCTTGCTACTTTTTCGAAACAAACCGGGCGACAGGCAGGCAGTCTACACAGACAATAAGAAGACCTTTGATAGCGTGCCTCATCAGTGTCTCCTATACAAACTCAACTTCTTGTTTGAGTGATCTCAGATTGTCCGTCTTGGCGATTGAGAGTGGGGTTCCTCAGGGCTCCGTCCTTGGCCCAATCCTCTTTCTTTTATACATTGATGACTGCGTAAGTGGGTTTGACTGTGACACCGCCATGTTTGCTGACGATATAAAGCTTTGGAAGGTCATCCACAAACTAGCTAATGAAGCAAATCTACAAGCGAACTTGCATCAACTATAGGAATGGTCGTACAACTGGCTTTTCCCATACAATGCTACGAAGTGCAATATTCTGCGATTCGGAAAAACCAGCTCCGGGCAAAAAGAATTAACTATCTTGACGACACACAACTACCAGAAGTAGAGACCCAGAAATATCTAGAAGTATGGATCACGCCCTCACTGAAGCCATCGTTCCACTGCTCAAAAGTAGCCATATGTGCCATGTCAAGCTTGTATCTAATTAAGCAAGCGTTTGCAAAGTTCGACAAAGAGTGACCGCAACACCCTTGAGAAGGTCCATAGACGTGTAACCAAGCTTGTTCAAGGTCAAAGCTGCCTGTATTACGGGATAGGATTGTCCAAGCTTGATCTGCTTCCTCTGGACTATAGACAGCTACGCGGTGACCTAATACAAGCCTTTCGCATGCTGCGTGGTCAGGATTGTTGCCTTGCATCTGGGGATTTCTTTGAGCTGGCCACTACCACTACTTTGCTAGGACATCCTATTTAACTACGTGTGACAGGTGCAAGACTCGATACAAGAAGGTTCCTCTTCTACAACAGAGTGATTAAGGCCTGGAATTCTCTGCCGGCGGACATAATTATGTCTCCATCCAATGACACTTTTAAGCGGAAGTTTGACCAGTACAGCCATAAGTACCACCACGACATCAGAACCTAACACATTTCCTGAAACGTTTCCGCATCCACAATTTTCGCGTTATCTAACACACTACTCCCTCTTTTTAAATAATTTTATTTTATAAATGTTTGTCCGATGCCCTGTAGTGCGACAGGGTAATACCCCTTTGTCCAACGTCCATTATATGTCGGCCTTTTTTAATCTGCAGTGTTATTGTCATCAATAGGGAGCTCAAAGGCTTCGCCTATATTTCCCTTAATAAAACTGAACTGAACTGAACTCTAATTAGTAATTTGTTATAGAGTAGTTTCGCGATTTTGGTTTTCATTGAAAAAAATTATGCTTTAGCAAATTACTAATAATTTATAAGCCACAATATGTCGTTTTCTGAAGATATGTTATTTATTTAACGCAGTGGGGCCTGTGCATTGAAACGGTTAATGCGCAAGATTCGTGACCATTATTATGAAAGGTCAAAAAGTGAAGGCAGTATTACGCGTCCATTTTTTCCATTGAATCAGGCTGTGGGGCCTACTGTCCTGAAAAAACCAGGAGACAGGCTATCCCGCGGTGTGCCCTAATCGGCCTGCACTGAGCCTGCTCGAGGTCATATCTAATGACGATAATGCGTGTGGTGGCACACCCTGAAAGTAAGTCGTAACGTGCGTCAACCGTTGACTGACGGGCTTGGACGGTCGACTAGTGCCTGGAAGTGGAAGGAAAGGTCGGCCTGACACTGAAATCTTACCTGACACAAATCAGCGTATTACTCCCCATAATCAAACTAACGCGCTTAAATCTTTCACTTTACACTAAAAGTTATCGTTGGAAGGTTAAAAATTGACGGATAACTCGAACCTCCACGGGATGGAAAGCCGAGTTGCAGTGCTTCCTTTGCAATTCGGTCTTTATGTTTATTGCATGCATTTGAGTTACGAAACAGCCACACTTAAGCATTATATTAGCTGTGGGGAACAGGCCATATTGATGCTTGTAAGTGGCCTCCTGTGGCTTGTCAGTCTTTGCATACGAAACCACCTACGGTCGGCCTGTTACTGTCTTGTCCTCGAAAAGAGATGCATACTGGTGAAGAATAGAGATCAGCATTTCTTAAAAAGTTAAGTGAGAATGGAGTGGCCATTTCTGGCTCAGTAACTGTCATCAGCCAGTCATACCCAACCCCAGATGGTGCACCAACCGAGTCTCGAACCCGCGACCAGTTTAGCAGAAGTTCAACGGTGCTGCATCAACTCCCTCAGGCAAGCAGTATACGTCGTGCATTGTGACATTTGAAATATCTAATGCTATCAACGTATAGTGCTCTTATTTTGCGTTTCGAATAAATGAGGCTGTGGCGGTCATTTGTAATTATTTAAATCGCCACAAAGGTCATGATGGCCTACACTTGTTCGTTAATTTTGTATTAAAACAGGCACCACCATAGTTGTTCATCCTTCGAACCAGCAAAGGGGAAAGTGCAAGCAAATAACCAAAAAAACATTATTGGTTTTTTAGCTTTCAAACTGACCTTCGCGAATTAATAATCACGAAGTCACCCTGCCATCCCTTTGTTATTGCTCCGACCTAATGGGACAGCATGAGACTAAATGCAGCATTTAACGTGACGGCGAAGAGTGCTTGTTCAAGCATCAATCCGAGGGTTGCACAGGCAAGATACATGTCTAGTGGCTAAGGAAGAAAGATGTCATAAGATCAACATGCTATTAAATAACAAACGGAAGAGTTTATTACCTTACTTACCTGGATGGTACTGAAGCACGTTTATATCTCATTTCTTGAAGATAGTATATGCACATATGGAAAGGCTACGTGGCTACAATCTATATTGCTTAGTGTGACATTCTTAAAGATACGATAAATCAACGACAACAGTAGATATATATGCTTGTTGACTGAACCAATGCATTCCAATAAAATACTTTGCTACTTATTTTTCATGGAAATAGCTTATTTATTTCAGCTGAAATTTAATGAAAGCCTGTTTGGCTTTGATAACCATATGTTGGAATGGGCGTACATCGATCCGATTGGCTTCGAAAAATAGCTCAAGGCAGCTCTTCGGTAGACTGTCGCCAGTTTGCGAATCCGATCACAAGAGCTTGCCATGATACGGAAGATTATCGATGCACACCCATTCCTGTATTCATAGCTACTTAGCCTACCCCGGTGACTACCAGTTAAGATAAGAACGTGCCAACAGTGGTAAAGCGTCTTATCAGAGGTTTAAGTGCAGGTGCGGCTGGTTAAAAGCCTCTGGATATAATTGAAAAAACGTTCCCTTTATTCCCTGTGTTTTCTGGTCAAGGTATAATAAATGAATTAAAAAGCAGAAACTAACCAATACTGAATTCGTGGATCCAGAGTACCTGGTAGTTTTACTTATTTAACAGGAAAACAAAAGTCCTTGCGGGCACTGGAGGATAAATAAATATATTCAACCCGCAGTATATATTATTCAGTGCCATTTTGTGGATGGTTGATCTCAATGAAGAATTATATGCCTCTATATTGGTGGAACGTGTCTGTTCTGGCACTGGAAGCTGATCCTTTATTTATGTGCCTACTGCTTGAGAGGGAGCTAACGTTTGTTTTCAGAACACATGGTATGCGTTCTACCTTACCTCTCGAGGACATTCTTGTGGGGACGCCAGAGAAAACTGGTTTTGCCAAGGTTGCAATTTGCAGAACTCACTATTGAAGAACAGTATTGTCCCGAGTTAAAGTTTGTACCCAGAAGGATTGGAACGCCGGCCTGAGCAATTAAAACCACGGGTAGGGGATGACAACGCCGAAGAAGAGACTGTATTGGTAAAATGATCGCAGCTGTCTGGGATTTTTTTAGCGCAGCCACACCAGCTGGTGTTATGTTATACAGATGACTGACAGCACGTGCTTTAAGCGATGCCACAAGCATTAAATTTGAGAATGTCACACAAAAACACAAACCGTCACTTATAACACTGATAGGCCCTGGTTATTGTTATGTTATTGCGTACTGGGTTAGGTGTGTGCTGTTTTTAAGACAGTAAAGTTACATAAATCTTAAAGGACATTCAGAGTATGCGTAGGGCTATAATGCTTTAGAATAAAATTGATCTGCACCAAGTACTGTTCGAGATTAGTATTTTATTTGTTTGCTTAAGTTGTTATACTAATACTGCAAGTTAAACTTTCTCATGGCCTAATGGTAGATCGTTGTGCTACCTAATTGTGCATGGCCAAAGAATCTGCGTTCGAACTCAAAGTCCCGCAAATAGGAAATTTCTTGTGACCGGCTGACAATGGCTAATAAAACAGGTTTATATTTCGCTCTCTTTGGTCTCTACGGCCGTTTTAGCTGTTTGTACTACTATTCGTTATTCAAAGTTCTGTGATGGCTTAGGATTGAACTCCAAGACACAAAGGGACGAGGAAACCCCGTTACCTGATCGACAAGTTGTTCTAAAATGGTATCATGCAATGGCCTTGACTTGCATAAAAGCATTTGGCTGGCCAATTTAACCCCTTTCCCGTGTTTCAAATTATCTAGAACACTGGATATGATATAATTTGGTAAAAATGTTATGTTTGGCTTATTCGACTTATGCGTGTTCCGCATGGAAAAATTACTAAGTTCTTTGTATGTATATCAATGAAGATAAACTTTCTTAGAACTCTTAAAGTAAATAAGAAAAATCAAACCCTATGTTCAACTAAACAAAGGCTACTTATGCACGTACAAAACAGTTTCACCCGAGAAGCAACATTTTCCGTCTTTTATAAATGTCTGGAAATGCAGGAAACTCTAGGTATATACAAGGAAATAGTTTGCATTTAATACTGATTGGTAAAAAGTGCTAGATAGACGGGATTATGTATGAAATTTTAGGCGCATGTTTGATCAAGACCGGCTTCATCTCTCAGGCACCCTGGAGCTCCTCAGTAGTATCTAACAAATTGCCAAAAAAGACAAGACAAAGGCGTCTTAAATAACCGTTTCTGGCTAAATCAACATCATAAACCAGTCATATGAAACCTAGGTTGTGCACCAACCGGCGTTTAAAATTCTTACCGCTCTGCGGCTGCTGGCGGGGCTTGGGGGTGGTCCACAAGACAGTACGCTATGATTGAGTCCCATAATGGCTCTGTGAATATTCATCAATCAAATGGTCAATTTTAGCATATGCTCACGACCTTCAGACGCTTTTATTTTGATTTCATAATATAAAACTAATGGTTTGCTTCGTTAAGCTTGAATTACATGGACATTTAATCTATTGAATTCACTTATTTACCAGCTAAAATCGTTTTGTGGTGGAATTTTATTTAATTGCTCAATATTATGATCTAGTAGAAACTGTTTCACTGATTTGATATTGCCATCATTTGCTATAAATGTCTATATGTATAGTAGACTTTTCCTTTTTTAGCCGTACGTGGATATTTAATAAAGCTTTAAAATATCCTACCTTGAAGAAGTTTGAAAATCGATTGACTTGAGCCTACGCTGAACAAATTTAATAGAAAATACTACCACAGTAGAATTTTTGTTGAGAGTTTTCAAAGATCAACGTAAGGATATATGTTTGTGTATAAATATATATTCTTTGTACCAGTTTTTCAAACCAGGTAAAATTGTTCCACCTTGACAGCCAATAACCTTGGAGTACGTGTGCTTTCGGCAAATAATTCGATTTTCCTGTCCGTAAGAAAGAATAATCTTATCGCTGTTTGGAATGGTTTGAAAATTGTGATCAAACATCATGACCGGAATGTATTGCAGATTCATTTTGGGTTAACATGAAAAAAGTACGCATGCTACGGGATAAACCCACTGAATTGTTCCAAATAATTTGTAAGTTTCCTCAAGGGAAACTTGACCTGATATAAGAGATCATGTGCTGATCTGCGCGGATAAGTAGCTTTAATTTTAAATACGGTAGTAACAGTATGATAATTATGTGTGTACATTATGAATGTAATTGACTATGTTTTCCTTACCTTTGAAAATTAGTCCTTGAGTCGAAGGACTTAGATCCGACTTCAGAATAACTAACTTTACCTGAAAGTGTATGTCAGCATAAGTAGATTTACGAAATATGGGTGTCTTTGGTTTAAAATCCAGAGGAGCGTGACAACAGCCTCATAATTTTAGTATTTTAAAGCAAACTTAAGTTTAACTTATTGCACACTATGTTTGTTTAATGTGTTAAGGCTTGTGCGCTTCTAGACCAAGGAAAGTTTTCTTACTATTTCACAATCTTTATTTTAAATTTTAGTAACTACTCAGAAGGTGTACATTTTAGGCTGCACAGCGACCTCATTCATTACACAAATATTATTACTTTTAAAATTTATAAACATTAAAAATTGTTTACTCCCTATCAGTAGGTAGCTTATATAATTGAATAACTATTTAGTTTTTTGTATCGAATTTAAACAGTATGTTTACGACCTCCACTTGCCTTCTCTTGTCGGAACTTGCAAATCTGAATGCGGATCTTCTGTGGTCTTAGTGTATTTTTCCATGACGTGAATATTGACCAACATTGAGTAAGACTTGGTCAAATTTTCAGTTGGTGAGTAATGAACATCATATTTGGGTGATCAAAATTTACTGTTACTTGGGATGAAAATAAATTAATTTGTTTTATGCTTACAAGCAAAACTTAAGTATGCTCTTAGCCTCTGGCCATGATCAAAGGCTTAAAAGAAGGCAAGCATTAAAATTGCACATGGTCCCATGAAGTATTAACGGACTATTGATATTCAAAATAAACTGCGGATAAATTTGGCCTTCCAGTATTAATCCAAAAAATGACAAGTTACAATCTTTTTACAAATGAATACGAAAAAGGAAATCCAGACATCAGAAAACATGCTCCATGGGTGGAATACTTCATTACTGTACCATTGAGTTTGCCTTCGGTTATCTTTTTTCTGAATTTCCCGTGCGCATGCTCGCTTGAGCAAATGTTTTTCGCGTTTTATGCAATTTCTGTTTCCAAAATGTTTTTCAGACACTTCAAGTGGTCGAAAGAACTTGTTTTATTTAAAAAAAACTTCCCGTTTTTAAGGAAAGAGAAGCTTTTGGTTTCCTGTCAAGCAAGAAAATTATCTCACTGAAAGTTCGTTCACCTAATTCGAGTGAGAATATAGATAAATTTAACAGCCCGAGGGTACACAGGATCATCGAACGCAAGTTGGTTAGACAAAGAAGATTTTGTTCTGGAAATGTATTGTAGCTCAGAAGGCGTGGCCTTTGTTCGCGCCTCATTCTCTAAAAGCTTTTTTGAGCATAAGTTAATAAATCAAACTTCAGTATGCCGGAACCTATAATATAGTTCAAATAAGCCATTCCATTCGGGCGAAAATAAATTATGCTAACACGTTCGGAATGAAGCAAAGCTAACGGTGCTAGGATGTCAAAACTTTCCCGTGCTTTAGAAGGGTCATCAAACAAAAATAAAATGTTTAAAGATCAGCTCGTGAAAATTAATTTTACAAATGCCAAAATTTAAAAGTATAACTATTTATAAACGGGCTAACATAAAGAGTTTACTTAATTCGAACGTTTGACTATTAATCTCGGTGAAATATGTAAAAATATTTGCCCTTTATTTAATTTTTGCTGGATCCTAAGATTTTTAACTTGAAAGTGTGAAACAATACTATCTTAACACGAAGGTAATTTCTCACCCACTTCTTTCACTTGCAGACGGTAAGAAAAATGACTAAAGATATTTGCTTTCAGGAACAACTCGTTTCAGCAAATATGTAAAATGAAGTAAATTTGTAGAAACAAACAATGGACGATTTCATAAGAAAACGTTCCTGTCCAAAATAATTGCATACTTTTCGAAAGAATCTGGCTCTCCGGTCACACAAAACATGTCATATGCATCAACCATACATTGAAGTTGCTGGTTTCTAGTTACATTTACGATTTGTGATATGTTGCGTAATAAAGCTGTTATCATAAATGTTCAGAAAGAGAAGTATTTCTTGTTTGTTTTTGCTTGAATTGTTATAAAATAAACAGTTTAAAATGAAACACTTATAGGCAATGAAAAAGTATCAAAAATTCTGATGTCAATGTGATACGGACCTTTGAAAATTCAACTAGGCGACATACTGAAGGACTGTGAGGTAATGAACAGATGTTTATAACCATCTGCGCACTACTGCATCCGTAAAAGTCGTTTCTCTCTCGCTCTCTTATAACCCAGAAAAAAACAGTCAGATTATGGGTTTTTTATTTGTCTTTAAAATTTTCCTGCTTTTTTTAAAAAGGATAACATTCGAAGCCAGCTATGGCGCGCACAGTTAACTGCTACTAACGAAAGTATTTCCTTTAGACTCTAAACTGGTCATATATGACCTTTGTGACCATTTTTGTGATATATCACTGCACATAGTTCCCAAAAAAATCCGCCGATGATTGGAGGCCATGTGGGGATTATCGTGCTTCAAACAGAGCAACCGTCCCCGATCGGTAAACCCATTCCTCATATTCACGATTTTCTCACATGTTGGCTGGAAATATTTTTTTCTGTAAGATAGACCTCGTGATAGCATATCATCAGATACCAGTCGCTAAGAAAGACATCCCTAAGACCGCCATCACAACGACTTTTGGCTTGTTTGAATTTTTCCGCATGCTTTTTGGGTTGGCGTATCGCCGCCCAATCCTTCCAGCGGTTTATTTATGAGGTCCTGCGCGGTCTTTCGTTTAGCTTTGTCTATATCGATTACATACTCGTCGAAATGTTTTCGCCAGGGGAACATGCATTGCATTTGCGCCACATTTTCGATCGTTTCTAGCAACATGGTTTGCACTTAATCGTTGACAAATGCCTTTTTGGCGTTCCTTCTCTTGATTTCCTTGGTCATTACGTCGGTCAGCATGCACTTCAAGAGAAAGTGCAAAGTGTTTGATCATTTCCGTCTCCAAGACCCTCACACAACTGCGACATTTCTTTGGACTTATCAATTACTACCGACGTTTCATTCCCAAATTTGCGGCAAAAATTGGCTCCCTTGACTGATCTTTTGAAGTCAAAACCCAAGCCAATTTACCTTACTCCGGCAGCTCACTCAGCTTTTGAGGCAGCCAAGAAGGCCCTCGCTGATGTGACCATGCTGCACCACCTCAACTCTGACGCCTCTCCGCAGTTAATTTTGACAACTGACTCGTCCAAACAGTGCTGTCGGCGAGGTCTTACACCAATAGGTGATTAAATTAGTTGCAGCCATTGGCTTTCTTTTCACAGAAGCTGCAACCGGAGTAAACTCGCTACAGTTCTTTATCCCGTGAGCTCCTGGCTATGTACATGGCTATTCGTAATTATCACAACCTGTTAGAGGGAAGAGATTTTCGGGTTCATACCGACCACAAAACACTTTCTTATGCCCTCAATGCCAAACCAGATAGGTACTCGCCCAGAGAAGTGCGTCACCTTGACTAAATCTTGCAGTTTACTGCTGATATCCGCTAAGTCCAAGGCAGCAACAATGTCGTTGCTGATTCATTATCGCGACTGGACATTCCCACCTTTTCATCCAACTTCGACCTGGCGAAGCTTGCAGACATCCAACTAGAAGACGAGTCCATTGCTGATCTGCGTATATCTAGTTCTCTGCAGCTTCGAGATGCACGACTTCCAGCATCACCAGGTACGATTTTAATGCGACTGGTCTACAGGCACTCCCTGACCTGTTCTTCCATTATCCTACCGTAAGGTCATGTTTAAACATTTTCACTCTCTGTCGCATCCTGGCATCCGCGCCTGTCACGAACTAATTGCTGCTCGCTTTGTCTGGCCAAAGATGAACTCCGACATCGCCCTTTGGACAAGGCAATTTTTAGCTTGCCAGAAAGACAATGAGCATCACCATACTTTTTCCCCACCAAGCACATTTGCCGTTCCAGACGTTCAATTCCATCACGTTCACTTAGACTTAGTTGTGTCGTTACCACCTTCACGTGGGCACACACATAGTTTCATAGCAGTCGACCGTTTTACACGATGACCAATTGCAATTCCGATATCGGATACCTCGGCAGAAAATATTGCCATGGTCTTCCTTCATCTCTGGATTGCCAATTTTGGTGTGCCAGCCACCATTACCACTGACCGTGGAAGCCAGTTTCAATTTAGTCTCTTCCACGAGTTCCCTAAACTTCTTGGGTGTGCGCACATCATGACAATGGCATATCCTCCTGCTTCTGACGGCCTCGTGGAACGCTTGTATTTTCAACTGAAGACAGCACTGATGTCTCAATCAGACACAAATGCGTGGAGTGACAACTTACCTCTCATCCTTTTGGGTATTCGATCAGCTGTCAAAGAGGACATTCAATGTACTGCGGCAGAACTTGTATACGGTTCACCTCTCCGCCTGCCCGGCGAATTCGTGCAGTCTTCCACCGATGACACAAGCCTGTCAAATGCTTTCGTTCAACAATTGAAACAGTGCATGGCTCAACTTCGTCCAACTCCCACTCGCCTAACGTCCAAACGTGTTTTTGTGCAAGACGACCTTAAGTCAGCTCCATTCGTCTTCGTCCGGCACGACGCAGTTCGCAAGCCTCTTTGTTCAATTTATTATGACCCTTTCAAGGTGCTCCAAAGGAAAGACAAGTATAACGTCATACAGAAGGCTGACAAGACTGACACAGCCTCCATCGACAGACTCGAGCCAGGTTATATTGAGTGCATCACACCGCCTGTCAATCCATTTAATTAATCCACACCGTTACCACACATTCCACCTATTTCGGTCTCTTCCACTCAACTTTCACCCTCGACCACCCCATCCACAAGTTTTGCTACTCCTTCTTCACCACAACGCATTATCTCTCGTTTTGGTAGACATATCCATTTTCCTGCCAATCTTAAGATTGGACTTTGCCGTATAATCTTTTTCCTTTTTATCGAGCGTGTTTGTGTACAACGAACGCTCTCGTGGGAATTTGTTTAGGTATTTGTACAATTAACATGTTTGTATCTTTCTTGTTTACCTGAATCTTTATGTACGTTTGATTTAATGTGCAAAATAAAACACAACAACCAGCTTCAAACGGCATGTTAAATGTCTTCTGTTTTCGCTGCTGCATGTCACCGCTGATCTCTTGATTGTACTGATCTCTATCAATTACTTGCAGTCAATTGCAACGATCAACCTCAATTTTTCGATTGAATTCTACCGAACGCCGTCTCAATTGAACTCCTGACTCTGTTCATCGTCCTTGATGTATAGCTTTCTGGATCTAGTTCAGAGTTCATTACAATCCTCAACAACATTTGCTATCTAGAAGCTCCTTTTGTGTGAGTATGCATTCTACCAATCCTCTGACATTTTTGCCGTTCTTTTTTCGTTTGTTGTTTAGACACAAATCCCTACTTAGCGTTAATTTATTTTGTAAAACATGGTTCTTAACAGTCTTGACCTTCGTCTACACTACAAATATTACTGCATGGATTCCATACTTTCTTTTTTTTCCTTGTTGCATTTCAGTGTAGGATAGCTTTCCCTATATATCGGTTATATTGAATCATTTTATTTTTTAAAATTTGTTTACGGTTTGAAATATAGATATTTAGTCGAAAAAGTGAGTGATTTTCTGCCACTCTTGGGTATATCTGCTAGCTGCAATGATGATGATGGCTCATTCGTAGAAGGTAGCGATAACAATCAGTCATTTAAAGAAACAAAGCCAATGCATTTTAAAAAAATAAGGTTATGTTTAAATTTCGTTGGAGCCCTCTTCTGATATCATCACTGACAAACGAGCAAAGGGCACTCCTGTACATATATATTCATGGCCAGGATTTGGATTAGTTGGACTCCCTCACCTCCTTTTGTTCCCCTTGGATATGGATTCCTAAATACAGGATATAACTGATGCTTGTAGTGGGAAGTTCGTCTGCGAAGGGCAGGAGTAAACTCGCATTGTTTGTGCAAACTGACAGGAAAGCTATGAAAAGTATTTTTGCCATAATAAATGCTTCCTGTTCATCTTTTTTTTCGGTTGCTAGAAAGCTACCCAGGTAACTTGCTCTGGTGAACATTTTCATGGGACAATGATTCTAAATGAGGTTCAGGAGAGCATTCCTAAACAACTACCCATTATCGCTCAACTTACCCGAACATTGGCGTCCATTTGAGTTCCAGTTAATCAACCTTCATCCGAGTAAGGCATGGAGGTAATCTCGTCGATGATGTCCGATGTTTTTGCGAAAACCAGGTCAAAGCAGTTAGCCCTTATCTTTCATATATTCTTGTTGCAAGGTGGACATGTGATGTGAGGAATGGCTTCAAGGTTTCGCGCAGCAAATTAAAGTCCTAATAAGATTTTGGCAATGAGGATTAGATCATCGTACAGCTAGTTCACTGTACGTCGTTGTCACCCATAATCGTCGTGATGCCCACAATACGCACCTCGGTCACGCCGTCCTGACGGTTGCTCCTATGGGTTTTTTCATTTCAGTTCAGTTTATTTGAGGAAAAATAGTCGAAAGCCTTCGAACTCCATTTTTCACTCATTTGAATCTCATGAATTAAAAGCAATGTAGATAAATTGCAGGCAAGTTAAGTTACACAGTGATATTCGTATACTGGTGGCGTAAGGTTAGGTGATTACATAATCCACATGATACTGCAGCTTATTAAGATCAAACTGATGTTTGAATATCTCCACAAATTTAGATAATACAATCGGCTCGGGTAGTTAATTCCATGGTTCCACGACCAGGTTAGAGAAAAAATTAGTCCTCTCACAAAATCTTCCTTCGGGATACACATTGTTTGATAGGATGCCCAAGGATATAAGTTGTAGGGCCGAGTTGAAAAAAGTCATTAAGGAAGAGGGCGCAGTCCAAACGACGCATGATACAGAAAGTTTTTACCAAGTGTCCAATCAATACATATAACTGGAAGGAAATAGACAAGGGTTATTAAACTGGATCTTATATGGCCTTTCACCTTGACCCCTTACTGATTAAGTGTTTCTCCGGTGTACTTTTTCATGTGAGTATTGATCCTGCTGCATCCACGGTCTTAAGGTATGATTTGCGTAATTGATGTGTCACTACGCAAACGTACGAGGACTTTAGAAAATCAATCTTCGTTCAAAAAATGTAAATGTCCACGTGATATCGTAAATCAGGGAATTTGCGACTTAAGCCACCTATATACACTTCAAAGATGGCTTTAGGCTACCTGTCATTTAATCGTTGACATGTTTCTTTGTTTCTGCTCCACGGAGTGGCATTCCGTTCAGATAGTATGGTCACGTATCAGAGACCCGATATTGAATTCCAAGTGTTAATTTAATCAAGTTAAAGGACAGGAGCCATCTGTGGGACCACGCGTCCAGTTGACGGACATTTTCTTGGAAGTCGACTTTGTCGGCACCATTGTGGATTACTTTTAATATTTTTATATCATCCGCAAACATGACACACACACAGTCCAGCTCATATATGCAATCATTAACGAAAAGGAGAAACAGGGTCGGATTGAGAACCGAACATTGTAGGACACCACTCTATATGTCTGTGCGTTTTGAGCGCTCTCCGCTACACAGAAAACTTGTGAATGGTAAGTGAGGAAATTTTCGATCCACGTAAGAAGAATAAATCCCTTAGCCATCACTCTCAAGTTGTACAGGAGATGTTGAAGTGGAACCCTATTAAATGTCTTCTGGAAATCAATGTAGGCCACATGCACAGTGTGTTTTGTGTCGAGGGATTTTTTCCATAGTGGGTTTTGCAGATAAATCATACACTCATTTTAGATTATCTTCTTGACAATCTTGCAGAAGCTGTATGTCAGACTGACGGGTTTTTTAGTAAGTCGCAATTACACAACTGATGATGAAAGTTCGACCGTCGATTTCGAAGAGGTGCACCGTATGCTTCACAACAGGTGGTGCAAAAACAATGACTAACGCGTGAATTAGTTAAAGTGATAGTTGCATTGCGCTGAAGCTATCACACTCTGTCCTCCTTCCCCACCTGAGCCCGGTGTCATGACAGAGTCAAGAAGACAGGAGGCAGGAGAGGGTGCATGTGGCTGACGCGGCCATAGCTGCCCCTGCGTGAATCACGACACCTGACTCGGATTCCACAGAGTGGGAGTGCCATAAAGACCACATTAAGAAGTAGCCATTGCAGCCTGACTCTCAGTCCGTCCGTCAGCCACTACACACAAAACAAACATTGGGCTGACCACGTGTTCCGAGTTATCTTGTCAGTTGGCAACATTTCAAGCCACGGCTTTTAGCACACCGTGATAGTTTCAAGCGCGCATATTGTCAATAGTGAGGAAAATGGTTTGAGCTGTCCACCTCACTCTCTCCTTACCCCCAAAATCAGACCACCGTCCGAGCCGATCAGTTGTCTGATGTGGGAGTTGGCGCATTGGCTGACTGGTCAGCGTACTCGTCTGTGAGCGCCACAACATGACCTGGCCCCCATAACTCACATAACAGGATTTAATTACTCAGGGGATATGGAGGAGCCATCGCCGTCTGACTCCTAGTCCACTGGTAAGCCACTCGAGACAAAGCAAATAAACTGGTCCGATGGCGTAATCTGGTGTAATCGTCAGATTGGCAGCCTTTCAAGCCACAGTTTCTATGAAAGCGTTATTTAATCAGGTACATATTGATGATAGTGAGGGTGTTGTCTACGTATTAGTGCAGATGGTGTGTGCTGATGAAGCTTAGCCTCCGGTGGTTTACCGCAGGAAGCAGTGAGGGCAGTGGAGGCGGGCTCATCGACTGTATGTCGGAGCCCCAGGCACTGGTTCATCAGCCTCCGTGCGATGGATTTGCAGGTGACCGAACAGGCCGATGCGTGAGTTGAATTTGTGGGCGCAGTGTGGACAGGAGAAATCGGTAGAGGCTGGAGCGATTTCATTCAAGGATGTGGGGGTGACAGTGGCGTAAAGAATGGCAGGAGCGGAATGCGTGCATGAGGTATCGGTGTTTTCGGCATTGTGGTGAATTCCGCTGTCATGGATGCTCACTCAAGCAGCCTGGAATGTTCGATCTCTTTTCGAAAATCCCAGAAGCAACCGACCGGAACGGACGATGGCGTCAGTTGCACGGGAACTGGCGCGCTACAAGGTGGACATTGCTGACCTCAGTGAGACACGATTCTCTGAACAGGGTCAGCTGGATGATATGGGTGCTGACTGTACCTTCTTCTGGATCGGCCGGCACCTGGCTCGGACCCGATTCATAGTGAAATTTACAAGCATGGTGAACCCAAACTGATGAAGCGACCCGCACCAATAGCAAGTCCTTCATGACTTCAAGGACGCAACCATTGTCTACCTCTACACGAAGAAAGGGAAAAACCAGCTCTGCGCCACCCACCGAGGAAGCTCGCTGCTGAACATTGCCATAAAGCTGTTCGCCCGCATTCTTCTTAATCGCCTAAACGCTCACCTGGAGCAAGGACTGCTCCCGGCAAGTCAATGTGGCTTTCGACGACACCGTGGAAAAATCAACATGACATATGCTTCTCGCCAGCTGCAAGAAAAGTTCCAGGAGATGTGGACTCAGCTCTAAACTACCTTCGTGGACCTGAAAAAAAGACTCAAAGACGGTGAATCACGACGAACTTGGGAAAATCATGCAGAAATTTGGCTGTCCTGAACGTTTCATGCATATTGTACGTCAACTTCACGACGGGATGATGGTGTGCGTAACTGAAAACGGGCAGTGTCCTAAGCATTCGCAGTGACTAATGGAGTGAGGCATGGCTGTGTCCGTGCGCCTACCCACTTCCATCACGTTTTTTGCCATGCTAACAGACGCTTACCGTAAAGCACACCCCAGGGACCGCATCGCCTACCGAATGGACGGCCGACTTCTCAACCAATGATGGATGCACTTCCGCTCGCGTGTCTCCACAGTCACTATACACGAACTGCTCTTGACGGAAGATTGCGCACTCAATGCAACGACAAAAGAGGAAATGCAAAGGAGCATGGACCTCTTCGCTGCCTGTGACAACTTCGTTCTTTGCATCAAACTGAGAAAATGGTTGTGCTGCATCAGCTATCGCCCAATACCAACAACACCGCAGCTCACATCAATCTTATTAGTGCCCAATTGAAACCTGTGGATAACTTCACGTACCTGAGCAGTAGTCTCTCCCGCAGCACCAAAGTCCACGATGAGATCACACATTGGATTGCCAAAGCCAGCCAAGCCTTTGGACGCATGCAGAAAATGGTCTGGAATCGACACGGTCTCCACCTTAGCACTAAACTCAAGCTGAACTAAGCTCTCATATTGCCTACGCTGCTGTATGGAGCGGATACATTGACGATCTACCAAAAAGCAGTTGCGGAATCTCAACCACTTCCACCTCAGCTGCCTCCGCAGAATACTAAAGCTGAAATGAAAAGACAGGATACCAGACCCAGAAGTGTTGGAATAAACAGACATTTCTAGCATTTACGCTCACTGAAACAACTGCAACTACACTGGACTGACCACCCTTCGAGGATGGAAGACGAAAGTTTACCCTCTTCTATGGAGAGATCGCGCTTGGTTCTCATCGATAAGGGGGTCAAGGACGATGCTACAAGAACACTCTGAAGACCTCTCTGAAGCAAATGCAGATCAACACGGAGACCTGGGTGGACCTCGCCCGGAACCAACCTGCTTGGAGAAGGACAATGAAAACATAGGCAGCAATCTACAAAGCCAACATGATCACTGCCGCAAAGACCAAAAAAGCGGCACGAAAGTCACCAGCGCTTCAAAACCACACCGCCAACGCTAAGACCCTTCCAACATGCCCAAACTGTCAACGTACCTTCCGCGCGCGAAATGGTCTGGTCGGAAATCTTCTGACGATATGCATCAATGATCTGACAATTCCAACTTCTAAATCAAATTCTGTCAAAACTCCTTCGGACTGCTTCACCCTCACCCCTGGCATAATTTTCAGTACTTTCACCATCATAGATAGCACATTCATATACTTATCACCTGTTTTGACAACCAACACCGCCACCACCACCACCATCAGCGATGGGAACTCTCTTCTTAATTATCATCATTGCGACCGCACATTCACCTAACGTATCAGCCTTGTCGGTCACCTAAAAATGCATCGTATGGAGACTGGTGAACCAGTGCCTGAGGCACCAACACACAGCAAAGATCTCCGCCTCCACTGCTCTCACTTTCCTCGTGCAGTAACTTATCACATGGGCCTTTTCGGTCACATGCGCATCCATGACAGCGGAATTAACCGAAATACTGACAACACCGATACCCCATGCACACCATCTGCTCCTTTCATTCTTACCACCACTGATACCCAATTACCATGAATGACATCCCCTAGCTTCGCCCAAATTCTGCTGCCCCCCTGCGCCCGCAACCTCAACTCACGCATTGGCCTGGTCAGTCACCTGCGAATCCATCGCACGGAGGTGGATGAACCAGGGCCTGTGTCTCCGACATCAAGGTGACGTGCGTGCCTCCACAGCCTTCACTGATTCCGCACATTTGTACACTGCATGGGCCTTATAGGACAGATGAGCCTCAACGACAACCTGCGGTATCACGATAGTTCGACCGTCTATTTCGACGACGTCCACCGTATGTTCCACACCAGGTGGTTCAGGGACGGTGACTTGCGCGTGAATTAGTTTTAAGTGATAGTAGCCTTGCGCTACAGCCACCGCACTCTCTCCTCCTCCACCTAAGCCCGGTGTCACGACAGAGTCAAGGAGACCAGAGGCGGGAAAAAACGCAGGTGGCTGGCGCGGCCGGAGCCGCTCCTGGGCGTACCACCACATCTGGCTCGGATCCCACGGAGTGGGAGTTCCATAAAGGCCACATTAAGAAGAAGCCATTGCAGCCTAACTCTCAGTCCGCCAGTCAGCCACTCCACGCAAAACACACATTGGGCTGACCACGTGGTCCGAATTATCCCGTCAGTTAGCAACCTTCCAAGCCACGGCTTTTAGCGAACCGTGATAGTTTGAAGCGCATCAGATTGTTTATATTGAGGAACATGCGCCTCCAGTCTTCTTGACTCCGTGATTGTACCGGGTTAAGGTGGGGGACGAGTAGAGAGTGCATTAACGATAAGCACCGCGTGATGGAAAGGTCGTCAACTGACAATTGCACTCAGACCTCTCAGTAAGCCAAATGAGTGTTTTGCGTGGAGTGGCTGACTGACGGACTGTTAGTCAGGCTGAAATGGCTCCTTCTTAAGGTGGCCTTGATGGCACAACCACTCCGTGGGATCCGAGCCGCGTGTGGTTGTTCGCCCAGGGGCGGCTCCGGCCGCGCCAACCACCTGCGCCCTCTCCCGCCTCCAGTTTTCTTAACTCTGTCATAACACCGGGTTCAGGTGGGGGAGGAGGAGAGAGTGCGATAGCTTAAGCGCAAGGCTACTATCACTTAAAACTAATTCAGGCGCAAGTCACCGTCCCTGGAGCATACTGTGGAAATCGTCGAAATCGACGTTGATCTATCATATGCTGGCGAGTGATGCATCTTCTCTCCTGAAATGGTTGACGCAGAGCTACAGCAGCTACAGAATACATTCCATGAAAATGGTTATCCGGAGAGATCCATCCTCTTGAATATAAAGGAGCGAACCGCAAAGCCTGCTGTTGCCACTGCAGAAAATAAAAAAGTATTTTTTAAGGCTACCTTTTCAAGGAGACGCAGCACGCGATTTAGAAGGACGACGTTTAAGGACGGCTACAAATAGCGCTTTCCCAACGGCAAGCTTGCACGTTTTCTTCATTAACCCCCCCATCGTACCTTTGAGAGGTAAACACCAGCTACCATTGCAGGCCACTTTTATTCATTTACCTGCTCATTTTGAGCAAGATACATTGACCGAACAACGAGGCGTGTGGAGAAGCTAGGCAGAAGTTAAAATCGATCAATTTTAAGTTCCATTCTTGCATTTTCAATTGATACTCACTACCATTTTGACGTAAAAGAAGCCTTCAAAATTATCTACCGGGTACCAACACACTATTCTAAAGGCCTACGAAAACGGGTGCCCGCAACAGCCGTGGATGTGGCAATTTGATGAGGGAACCCAACGTTTTGCTATCAGACGAAGTCACCACACACAGTCTGTGTTCCCTGGCCGACTGCAAGTGGTACTAGCACGCCAACCTCATACCCTAAAAATGTTCACACGCATTCCACGTATTTGACGCACAGATAGGGCTCACAATGAATACCTCCAGACCTCCTCTTTTCTACCCTGCGCTCCAACATCCTCAACAATCGGACTCCGTCTTTGAGGGGCCGGAACGATTAGTATAACTAAACATCACACCCCACACACACGATAGTTTACATCAATTTCGACAACGTCCATCATAGGCTTTAAAGCAGGATGGTGCAGGTACGGTGACTAATGCGTTAAGAAGAAGCCATCACAGCCTGACTCTCAGACCACCAGTCAGCCACTCCACATAACACATATTGGACTGACTGCGAGGTCTGAGTGTAATTGTCAGTTGGCAACATTCCAAACCATGGCGATTATTGCTACCGCACACTTTCCTCCTCCCCTTCCTGAGCGCAGTGTCATGAAAATGTCAATAAGACCGGAAGCGGGGTAGGACGCAGGTGACTGGCGTGGCCGGAGCCGCCCTACACACAATAACAAACATGGGATTTCTTGTAGAATGAATACAATCTTAGGTTTATTAGTCATATTCCCTCGAGTATTTATTCTCTAGAGTGATCGGAGAACGTAAATCTGGACAAGACTAGTTAATTCATGATTTGTTAATTAAACTAACCTATAGGTGATTCAACACTAGAGACAGAAAAAAATATTTTCTACTTAAATTATAATATGGAGGACGTACACCAAATAATTCATCTCGCATCTCAATCTAAGGTGTGTAATCATCCTTTATTAGACTAATGTTAATTTTCTTAGAATGGTTATTTCTTATATTTATTTTTAATATTGAGTTCTTTGTAATTTCCTTAGTATCCCAAGTTCTTCGGCGCTTTAATGTTCGTTTTGTAAATTAAACTGAGAAGGTTAAGGGCGCGGGGAGCGATTTTTAAGATAAGAGAATGGTACATTTTTACCCCATTTCTTGCACTTAGGAGATAACTGTCTATTAATTTTTAGCGGCCATATAATCAATTGGATTAATTAGCTGAATTTTGCATAAGAGTGGTTTGAAATCGTTCGCGGTTCATCGTTTTCTATTTACTGTACGAAATCAGCTGCAATTTAAGCATATTTAAGTCCACTCTTGTAAATTATTAACTCACCTTTTTCTATTAAATTAACCGAAATTCCGTCTACTAGTTTACGATGTCCCGCAAGCGATTTGCAAAAAAACGCAAAGTAGCAGCTTCCCCTCAATCCTTGAGTAATAGAGTAATGGAAGGAGACCTATCTAGCGTATGCCAGACTTCGCATCCCTCTCTCGATATTGTCAACTCTAAAATCGCTTGGGTAAATCTGGAACCTCTTGATCCTCTGAATGCTCAAGCCTACACCTCGTCCTGCAATAATCGATCGTCGTATGACGAAAATGTAGATTTATTGCTTCAAGGAAACCAGACCAATACCTCCGACACATTTATCCGGCAAGCTTTTAACGTCATTGGGATAATCAGCTCCTAAACCGAAGAACGGATAAAACGCAAGCATAATTTAATGCTGCGTAATATTCAAAATTACATATCTGCTTTCGACGGGGCGCGTTTGTTTCTGGAAAGGTGTGGCTTGGGATTCAGAGTCGCGTATGCTAAACGTCTGCACTTGCTCAGTCGTAATGCTCCCATATTAGTCACTCGCTTTACCTTGATAGAAGTTTACTTCATACTCTCTAGGAAGGAGCTTAGTAGATAATTTTGTCAAAAATGGAATTCCTTAGTTTCCCCTGATTTCACCCCAATTCAGAGAAAACTGAAACATTTTAAATTGTCGACAAGCAACAGTGAAATGACTCCCTCTGTTGTCATGTTAAGGAAATCGCTTCCAATTTCATCTACGGCCTCAACGTCTGAATCCTCAGCTAACTCTGAATGGAAACTAACCTTGATTAATCTTTTGGGATCCCAATACAACAGCTCTTCTTTTTTATTCGTTCTCAAGACAGCAATACTTCTCCAATTTCCACACCCATACCAAGTCTACCAGTTACTCTTGGTAAACCACCGCAGATTCTTAGATAAAGACAAGTCGAGGTAAAGTCTCGGCCACACGAAAACAGCCAAAATGTAGCATATCTACGAAACATACTCCGTTTTGATCGCCTATTTCTCCAGAAAACATCCCAATCCCAATAACATGGAATCTCCAGATACCACCCAGATCTCATATTGAGGTTGATAAACGAAACATTTAAGCATTATCGGCCACAAAATAGTGCTTTTGTGCCACTCGCAGCAATGCGCCCGGCATGGTAAAACTTAACATCATCACACACACACGCACGATAATTTACGACTCACTCGACAACTAGCGTCCATCATGCGCTTTTCAAAGCAGGATGGTGCAGGTACGGTGACTAATGCGTTAAGAGTTTAAGAGTTTGAATTTTGTTATGCGTGGTACGTGCTGCTATTATTTCTGTGAGAAGATCGACGTCTCTTTTTGTAAGTTTAAAGTTCTGGTATTCACCCTCGGCATCTTGCAAAGCACGCCAGCCTTGCATTATTTATCTTATCTGTGGTCAATTTCAATACCGCACGGCCTTCTTCGATATTGCTGCTCAGTGATTCATCTGACCTAGTTGAGGGCGACTTGAGCATTCCTTGTAAGTTTCTGTCGAAGGAAATATAAAAGGTTAACAAAGGAGGGATAAATCATTACGTTCTCCGATTATTCTTTTCATTTTTGACTGGTGGCTGGCCGAGCGTGGCTAGGAACGTCAGCCGCATGTCATTAATTCCATGGCTCAAGTGGCAGACGCGTCGGTAATCTTTTGCCTCATGTAGAAGGGTCGAATACATTTGGCTTTCCCATGGCAGCAGCTTCTTTACAAAACTGAATTAAATTATAGTTTCACTAATGCCCATTGAGAGTAAGTGTCAAACAAGTATACAGTCTGAATCGAGCCAGCATTGAAAAATGCTCCTAAAAGGTGTATTGATACTTCTGTTGTTGAGTAATTTGAATTTTCAGGAGCAAAAAGCTGCCGTCAGTGGAGTGCTCGCAGTTCGGAATGGAGGATGGTTGGCACAAGTGCAGTGTTTGTTTTCAGTCTCCTCTGCGTTTTATGGAATTCGAAATCTGCACCACAAAGTGCTCGCTCGGCGAACGGTTGCTTAGTGTCAGCTTTAGAATTCTTCGGTTGTGGGCTGCTGAGTCGGCACGACTGCCCTCAGATAAAGGCCTGACACAGGGCTTAGAGGTCGCAAGCTCTATCCCACCGGAAGGTACACGATAATTAGTCCAGAATGCATAAAACTAGTGATAATTATCTTAAACAAAGGAAATTGTTACCACATTTCTCAATTTCTGGGGAGCTGTTTTCGAATTGCAATAGCGTTCACCGAGTAGAACTGATGATAACTAACTGTGCATGCGAGTACAGCAACTAAATTTACATAACGGTGAATTGAACAACGAGAGTGGTCTACCTGTCTCAAAGGTGGGTTTTAATATTTTTAGGTAAAAATCCCAGCTGCTTACGAATATTTTTGAGGATTGTAATAAGGTCTGCAGTAGATCTAAAGGGTTCTGCACGATGAAGCTTAATAGACCCTGCAGCTCAAACGAGTTCACGTCTGGTAGATTGCGATCAAGAAATTGAAATCTTTCGTTGAAATTGCCTAACATGGATTTATGCAGATGAGTGCAATTAAGAAAACGCTGACGTCTTGTGGCAGTAAATCTGAAGATGCGTTGCCTCGAGTCAAATTTTGCTCGTTTGTATTTTAAGCATATTGAAATAATTATTCCCAAAAATTCCGGTGAACATGAAAAACTGCATGTAAATTGTACTAATAACTAATCGACGCTGAATATAAAATAATAAAATGAATAAATTCTTTTCATTCTACGCTTTTTATTATATCATAAAGGATAAATAAACGTAAAAAATACATTTTGATTGAATATAAGAACAGATTAACACACGTTGTACAGATGTGATATGAAAAAAGGGCTTCAAACATGGAGAGATAGTCTTTTAAATTTACCTGAATAAGAGAAAATGAATGTTATTTAATAAATATCTAAGGAGGAAAAGTAAGTGTATATGTGGGAGAGGACCACCCTGTAGGTGAGCGTATATAGGTTTACGAAAGGTTCACCGTCAAGGTTCAATTCCCATACCTTGTGCGGCTATTTGCTGCATGTGCGATCGTAATATTTTTTGGGTGGAGAGCTATGGGGAACCCATCACGGTAAATCACCAATTCATCATGATATATTTTACCGCTAATGAAAGAAGTATATTGCTTCTACCACAGAATGTGTTACATCTACTATATTGAATAAGAAGTTGTAGGTTATATGAGCATAGTCTAGTAAATAGAAGTGAGGGGACGCGCTGGAGTGGGACACTCACATCTCTGTATCTTGAAACTGCACCCTGAATGGATCCCGTATAACGCAGGAATTGTTGCAATGCTGGGACATGCTCGGGTGGCTGGCACGTAGCGTTGACTAGAAGTAAAAGGTGCGAGTCATTTAAATGAAAACCAAGGGAATTTGGGACATTTACAACGTATAGATAGAGAAATGATTCCGGTGCCAACAACAACTGCCAAAATATTCAATAGAGAAGACTTCGCAAAATAATGAGAAATGTCATAAATATGTTTTGAAATTGGTGTATATTATTTTGACCGTTTTCAGGATAATATGCATCAAAATCCTCCGTATTTAGACGCTTTTTTGTAAGCTTCACGTCTTCTTTGGCTGGGTGAGACAGATGATACCAGACTGTGTGGTTCATTGCGTACAGTATCTGGAATGGTTATCCTATGCAACATGGTCCGCTGGGGAGACAGGTCCAAATCGTACCTTCTTAATTCATAGATGAGAGAGAAAGATTGTGATATCCGCTGCTTTTTTGTGTTGAAATTTGATCATTACTGCTGGCGTTGAAGTGATGCGCGTTGCATTATGCAAATGATAGACGACTACGATTACGTCGGTAAACGTTTGGCCATGCCGAAGATAGATGCGTTTCAAATGCAGCTAAGAGGATTTGGCGCAAAAGCACTCAAAATACATCCGAGTAAGTTTGAGTCTTTGGAGCCCCGTGGCAAGGAAATTGGCAGGGAGAAAAGGACATTCAACTACAATGTATTTATTTTAGTAGGTTAGAGCGCTAGCATTATACAAATGTAACACCAGAAGGGAAAGTGAAAATATGTTTCATATAGAAAAATGTGGGGTCACGTGAATTTGTAGAAGCTAAACATTTCAATATTCAAAAAAACAACATTTACAGAAAATATCTTATCATATAAATAGACAGAAGAAATTAGACTTGGTCCATCTTTTATCTAAAGTATGATTGCATTTGCACATTTCTTAAAATTTCGATGCAAAAAAATGCACACTACTCAAACAGAAGTCATTAAGTGTTTTTACACGAGATAAACATACGGATGTTTATTTTAAATTCGCTTAGCTACTATATATGAATTGCCTATAGATAACAAGTTGTATCAATAGAATTTACGCTTCGCATATGAACTAGATTCCGTTTCAAAGTGAATATTTGTTACACTTAAGGTTTAATGAGTTTGAGCGGTTAATACAGGCTGATCATCTCTGCCTTTCATTATTCGTGTTTTCAGTGATGTATGAGATGGCATAATTTTGAGCGGAAGGTAAAAGAGCAAAAATATATTCGCTAATCCAACTGTTCATGGAAGAAATGTATTTTTATAATTGTGCAATCTTGACAGTTCTGCAGTAAAAAACAGAACTGCGTGAAATATCTGCTATGCAAATTTTATTTTCCAGCTCATTTGACCAACGAAATCCCCCACATGGTAGGTTCAATTCTTTGATGTTACTGATAGCGTTTTAGCAAACAGAGACTGCACGTCATAGCAAAAGGTAAACCCTGTTTAAGCTTGATGATAAACCCAAGTAGAATCTTACAGTCTAAGTTTTAACACCCAAACGGAAGTCTCTTTGGACAAAGTCACATGCTTACTGAAATTTAAAAAACATGAGCAACGTCCATTCTTTCGAAGAAGAAATCTAAGAAACTTGATGATTAATTTTTCAGTGAATAACTAGAAGTACTTTTGTTCTTCCTGTTTTCGGACTGTTTAATG
>WEDG01009053.1:0-28302 GCA_017591395.1 Schistocephalus solidus | reverse complement strand
CCTTTTATTATTATATGCTAAAACGACTATCGCCATGTACCATTTGCTTGTTTTGCTAGCGTCTATTTGTAAATAGGGTTTTCAAAGGCTCTGCCTATCTCCCTTATATATACTGAATACTGAATTATAATAAGTTGTGTGTTGAATGCATGAATAATTCTCAATTTATAAAGAAAAGATAGAGAAACCAGTAAACGACCGATATCGTAGTGTGTGAGTTCCACGTCTGTTATTTCGTATCAATTGATGCAGCGAAATTCGAGCCTTTAGTCGTTAACATTAAATGAGCATAATGCGGACGCTGAAAGCGAAGAAAGTTGATAATTAAATTCAATGTTAGAAAACGGGTGAATTACTTCACAGCAGCTGATATAAAACCGAATGCTATCTGTAATCCGTTGCATACACGCGAAATCTAGCTGCCTAATCTTTCGAGTCTGCTCAATAATCAAAAAGAGTCGCTACTGGAAGAATACGAAGAGGAAGAAGAAGAATGCTGACAAGAAGCGTTCCCTGCCATATCTCCCTTACTTTTACAAATCCAACACTGGATACCACCTGCCAATTCTAGTTCAATCCAAAGGCAGTCGTCTGGACAAAGCGTGTATCAGTTCAGTATCAGTATATTTGAGGGAGATGTAGGTGAGTCACCTTTGAATTCCCTATTTGTACATACGAGTTGTGGTATCAAAAAAATAGTATCTCGATATGTTGGCGAGGCCAACATAGTGGAACAAAGTTGAAAAAGAGCAGACAGTGAAAAACTCCCGGTGATATTTAGGAGAAAAAAACTGTCGCCCTTGGGAGGGGTCCAACGGGGGGCATTTCGGAGGTCACATGATGCTCCATTGCTGATTGCAGCGTCCGTTGAGGGATTTCAAAGGCTGAAATAGATGTCCAGATCATCCTCGGTCCATTGCGGTTCGAACCAGGGGGATAACGTTCATACACCTCATGGATGACGGACGCCAGGTCCAGCTGATGCGAATACTCACGGTGTCACCAAGGTGTGTAAATAAGTTAAGCATCGAAGACCTCGAGGACCCCAGCATGGGAATAATGGGAGAATGCAAGCCCTCGAACAAAAATAACAAACAAGGAAAGGTTACTCAAATATAACTAGTAGTATCATTAATGCCTTACTTTCTGACGTCACACTTGCAGCTTTCAGTTAGTGTTGTAGCTCGCACCATTATATCGATCTAACTTTCGCTTAAAAACCTCCAAGGAGTCCGACATTACAACATCCAGAGGAAGACTATTCCAAGCTTCGACTACTCTTTTGGAGAAGAAGTACTTCCGAGTGTCTAGCCTTGCTCCAGTCACACGTAATTTGAGAGGATGACCTCTCAAGTTCGTTGTTTTTGCTAGCTCGAAGAAATCCCTGGCACGAGACAACAGTCCTGGATGCGTAGTATGCGGAATGTTAGTATCAGGTCCCCCGAAGCTGTCTATAGTGCAAGGGAAAGAGATTGAGACTCGACAGCCGTGTTTCATAAGGCAGTGAGCCATGTCCAAGGACAAGTTTGGTTGCTCACCTTTGGACCTTTTCGAGGATGTTGATGTCCTTCGCCGCCCAGGGTCTCCAAGCTTGGATAGCGGACTCCAACTGTGGCCTTTAACCAGTGGTGTGGCTCATGACACCTTTCCTTTGCGCAATGTAGGGAGGGTTTAAGCGAAGGCGTGATCCAGACTCCAACGTCCTTTTGGACATCCACTTCTTTCAATGGAATGCCATTCAGACTGTAAACCGTACGGTTCGAAGGATTGCTTTTCCCGACTCGTATGATGTTGCACTTGCTCTCATTAAACGGCAAGAGCCAGTCATTGGACCATTTCTGGAGTCGATTTAAGTTTGCCTGCAAGTTCTCTTCATCAGCCGCAGTTTGAATGACGCGCCAAAGTTTGAGATCATCGGCAAACATGACAATATCGCAGTCCAGTTCGTTGGCACAATCGTTGATGTAGACAATGAACAGTATAGGGCCGAGAACAGAGCCTTGGGGAACACCACTCTCAACCTCAACTTTAGTCGACTGTTTGTCGCTGATATGCACAGTTTGTGAGCGGCCAGTTAAGAAGTCGTCTGGACAAAGCGTGAACCAAGCATTTACTGAGCTACATTGACACTTCTGAAAAGCACGAAAACAAATAAGTAGCAGTACGCGTCTGACGATACAGAACATGAAAATACGCACCCACACATACAGAAGGCCACATCCTAAAACGAAATCGACAACCTGCTGACATTTTTGATTGATCCAACACTTGGGCTAAAGCCGACCGCAGTGGGTTGCCCAAGGTTTGATTTTCCCAAATTTCTGACTAAACTGCATTTCTGTTGGGCACCAAGGCACTCCGACATGCCTTACATAATTATACATATTCAGATCTATATATATACTACCCATTTCAAATAAGTAGCACGTATTGTACTGAACATTCATATCGCGAAATGCGAATACGTCAGGAAGTTCGTTTCGGATTGTATTAATTCAAGCTTCATGCAGTGATTGCATTACGGGCTATTTCAAATTTCGTCAACATGGAATCTGCTAGGTCAGTGGGCCTCACTTCACATGGTCGATGAAAAAGCTGCAGTAGCAGGTATTCAGCAGATACATTTTCCGTTGCGCTCACTGTACGCTCGTTTCGGGCATGCCGACGCACGCGTCTCCCTCCATCCCTATATGCATCTCCGAAATCACACTATCTACCTTTATGTGGGAGCTCATCCAGACGGCTGTCTGAATATCAAGACTGCTCAAATGAATCAATGGTATACGCGAGCGTATTGCCCATGAACTCAAAGCTTCTCAAACCATTGGTTCCTCTTCAATCATAGGTGTGCTTGAAGAGTTGTTTGTAGCCACGTGAGATATATCTGACGTCCAACTTATCTCCTCATCAGCAGAGGAAAGCTCTGAGTCCGAGTCATCATATGACGAACTAGAAGAAGAGGTCAGATGCCATGACGATGAAGATGAGTCGGACGGATACATTTCCCTCATATTCTCGGCAATTTGACGTAAATCATCCAGAAAGCCTTTCTGGCACGTCTCCTAAGTGTTATCTTAGATACTGCGCTAAACATACTACAAAAAAGCAAAAAAACGGTCAGTATAGACAGAACAGTTGTGAAGGCAGTTAAGCGACCGCGTCGCAGCACGAGAGCGCAGGAAATGGCGTGGCACGGCACACGTGGGATTGACAGCTCAGTGGCCGGTCGATTTGCCAATAACACTGTGCGCATTCTTTTGCGCCCTTAGCGACGCGTCATCGAGGTTCACTAGCAACCAATCAAATTCCAGGTACGATTGACGTACGAACGGTCGAGCTTCGAATCGCATTTCATCGCTATTAGGAATAGACTCATTGGAGCGCATCACATCGAGAATTTGGCGGGGATTTATGCACGGGCAAACGCCAACAATAAGAATCTTCTTTTGGAACAGAAGTCTCCTTTTGATCCCAGTAACTTCCCCGATAACTACTAGAGAGCTTACTGCAGTCAAGATGTTTCTGATTCAAACAAATAGTGTCTGGGAGCAACACGGTTCAGTGGGAGTAGTGGGGCAGAGATCCCTCGTCGGGGTTTACATATGACTAATGATATATTAGCGGATGTACCGATGACGCAGCTTGCTTTGTAAGTACCATTTTGAGTGTGATGTAGTGGATAGTACACTTTCAAAGTCGAAAGACTGTTCTTGTGTACTGGCAAAAGGCGACGTGCGCGAACTTCCGGTATGTGTACTTGACCGCGGTGCTCATGTGTGGTTCGAGAAAAGGATAAATAAGTGGCACCGCCCAGTTTCGAACTGGGGACCTTCTGCGTGTTAGGCAGACGTGATAAACACTACACCACGACACTACAAACAAACTACTAAAAAGATTATCTGACTCAAAACCCCGTCTCATTTACACACTCCTTTGAATTCATCCCACTCCATCGTTAAAAACACAATCGCCGGGTTTTTTGCAACTCAGTCACATGAATTAGTCAACACTACAAAAACCACCGTGGATCCAATCATTTTGCATCCATCTCCACCTAACTTCATTGACCGCAGTTATAAATAAAATAAATAAATTGTATATTTAAGGCCCAAAGAGCCCCGTCATTTCAAACTTAGTATCGCGGTATAAATAAATACAAAGTGGATAATTGCTGCACTATGTGAGCAGCCAGATTAACAGCAGAAATGAACAATATGGTAGGCATATCCGATTCAGAACGATTTGCCATTTTTTTTCGAACAGCTATGGAGGAATTTCATAACCTCGTTTAGAAGAGGATCGACGGCCGATTATTTTAATGACACTGCTAATAGTTGCGTTGGCAAAAGACACTGCTAATAGTTGCGTTGACAAAATCACTGCTAATAGTTGCGTTGGCAAAAGACACTGCTAATAGTTGCGTTGGCAAAGACACTGCTAATAGTTGCGTTGGCAAAATCAACACTGATCTACTAATGCTCTCACGTTGGAGCTGTACTTGGCAGATGGAATTTTCTCCATCCAAGTGCAGTTTCATGTGTTTTGGCCCCGCCAAGCTTCCTGGACCCCTAGTATTTCAAAATAGTACACTTTTAGAACGATCAACCATAAAAGACTTAGGTCTAAGTTACACGAATAAGCTAGCATTATCGCCTCATGCAGATCGAATTTCTGCAAAGGCTGCACAGATATGTGGTTTTATATCACATAATTTTTTCCTTCCGGAAATAAAGTTAAACCTATACCGCATGTTTGTTCTTCCTATCCTCGAATACTGTTGTCCCCTCTTTGGGCTGATGAACGCCTCTGACCGCAGTAAGATTGAAAAAGTTCAGAGGGTTTTTACTCGAAAACTATTTTCTCTTCCTGGATCTAGTTTCTCTTATACGGATAGATGCCAGTTAGCAAACATTAAATTTCTGTGGGTTAGAAGACTCGAAGCTGGTCTCTGCTTCCTGTTTCGCGTTAATTCTAGCCCAAATATCCCACGAATTAACGCTCTCACTCCGGTAAATCGACCCTATGCCACTCGTAATTCCTCCATGTTCATTTCACCACCCTTAGCTCCACAACCAACCGGTCTCAGTTTTTTGCCTCCAAATATGCTTTCATATGGAATAATCTACCACTGCAAATTAGGCTGTCGCCCACATTAGCTATTTTCAAAACCAAATTACGCAAACATTTAACGTCGAAAGATATAAAGTCCTTATTGTCTGTTTCTTTCCCAAACTCGCAACTTTTGGATTTTGAAAAGGGTCCTCCTGGTATTTGAGGCAGATCCCTTGATATTATATGGGTCTCTAATTATATTTTCCATCATCCTCTGCAGAGTCAATCTTTGCATTCACTTTTTTTCTTCCCCTCCTTTTTAAACTAGCATTGCCAACTCTTGACAACCTTGATACTTTCCTTCGAATTTGCAACCCTGACGATAGTCTCCAGGATCTGTTGATGATCGAAGTGGGTTCTGATGGTTTCGCCGCTTTGGTGATGGACTATACAGTCAGCAAGGTCGCATCTCGATGATGATCTCGTGACCTCTACTGTCTCCTCTTCGTTTCGACCATGTTGTCTACGATGAGTTCGTTCTCTCTCACCTCCACTGGTGTTTATAAACAGTAGCTCTGACTGCTATATTACCTCTCACCCGACAAGGAGCGTCCCTAACCCTCATACGCAGTCAGCAACATCACAATACTATCCCATTGCATTTAGCTATAAATTTTTTAGTGAAGCAGTTTTTTTTCTCCTATTTTTTTTTAATTGGCGGCTCGCCAAACTCCGCCTCCGATTTAACCCTAGGAGTTTTTTTTTCACTGCTTCTTTTCGAGTTCACCGTATATGCCAACGATTGTTGACTTTTGTTTATAAATGGCAAATCTTTTTGAATCGGATATGTTTACCATACTACTCATTTCTGCTGTTCATATGGATGCTCACATAGTGCAGCAATTATCCACTTTGTATTTATTTAAACCATGATACTAAGTTTGTAATGATGGGGCCCTCTGGGCCTTAAATATACAATTTATTTATTTATTTAATTTATTTATCATCGAGATGCGACCTTGCCGACTGCATAGTCCACCAATCAAAGAGGCAAAACCATCAGAACCCACCTTGATCCTCAACTGAACCTGGAGACCATCGTCGGGGTTGCAAAAGCGGAGGAAAGTACCAAGGCTGTCAAGACTTGGCGATGCTAGTTTAAAAGGAGGGGGAGCGAAAAAGTGAATGCAAAGATTGACTCTGCAGAGGATGATGGACATATAATAAGAGACCAATATAATATCAAGGGAGCTGCCTCAAATACCAGGAGGACCCTTTTCGAAATCCAAAAGTTGCAAGTTAGGGAAGGAAACAGACAATAAGGACTTTATATCTTCCGAAGTTAAATGTTTGCGTAACTTTGTTTTGAAAATAGCTAATGTGGACGACAACCTTATTTTTAGTGGAAGATTATTCCAGATGAAAGCATATTTGGAGGCAAAAAACTGAGACCGTTTAGTTGTGGAGCTAAGGGGTGGTGAAATGATCATGGAGGAATTACGAGTGGCATAGGGTCGATCTACCGGAGTGAGAGCGTTATTCCAGCACCACAGAATCTCCGCCCTTGTGAGAAAACTCGTTTTGGGAACAGTGCGCCATCAAACCCATCTCTCTGGGAGCTATATTGCTCCTCTTTTGACTACCCAAGCATACAAAACAACTCCATGCAAAATTCACTGACAATAGTTACAAGATGTGACTGTGAGTACACTGTTGAAACCCCCATTCTACATATTTGGACCTGTATGAGCCAGCCCCTAAACCCATGAATGAGTACTACCCACAAGCGTCTTTTGTATTACCTCACTTCATTACAGTCGCCGAGCCATAAAAATACATGAAAGGTGGGTGGTGGACCGACCCATGTCAGCACCAGCCTCGCCTAGCTCACTCTGGCCCCAGTGCTCAGAGGCTATGAGAAGGTTAGGCAGGACTAGGTAACGGGGCCATGAGAGGATTGTCAATGCCCAAGCCCCCTCTGACATACCCATTGAAAAGTAAATTTGCAGGGGGTGGCCGGGTTTTGCTCCCCTCTGGCCGCCTCTTGGTATGCCGATTTTCTGGACTAGAGTCCATTCCCCGTAAAGTATTGAATACTGTGTCACCCTGAGTGTCCGATCCTCCCCTCAGTCTTCTTGACCTCGGCACAGTCAAACGAGTGAAGAGCGATCACGGTGGATGCCGTAAATTTATAAAAATATTAACTGCCTGTCCATGCATAAATGTCGGTGCAATCACACAGCGGGTTAGCAGCGGCTTTTTGATGCTGACCTTCAAATTGCGTGCGATTCCGTGCGTAGCACGCTTGATATTTTTGGTCACCCATTAGGCAGATTGAATGCTCGATATTTTGCCTATAGGAACTTCTCACACACGAACCCTCCAACTAATGGCAGCTACGCCATGTGTCGTAAGCTTCGGGAACGCCCGCCAAAACTTGGGGACGCTATAGGCTGGGAAATTCCAGTACTTTCAGAGGAGCAAATAAATACAGCATGTTTGCAGTTGATAACAAACTCCTTTTTTCCCACACCGGTTCCTATTCACTTTCAACATCATGTCGGAATATAGCAACTGGTGACGCAGGTGCCCGAACTTATGATTAAAACTGAAAAAAATGTGGCAGTTACTTGACGCACAAAGAGCCAGCTTTGCGCGTTTGCTTTCAGAGAGGCAAAAAAGTGAGACTCCGACTGGGAAGAACAACTGAAAAGGAGTTGAAGATTAGATCACAGAATTATCTTACGATCCCGATGGTGGCATAAATTTCACAGTTTGGTACCTCAAATATGCACTTCTGTTTGAAGAGGAAGGCTCACCGTTCGTGGAGAAGGAGAATATGTAAGTCCTGCTTTTGAAGTAAAGTCAATGCAAACACGAATGTTACGTAAAGTTCATTTTGCCAAAGAAGCCGGTAACTATTATATTTGAGGAAACTGTTAAGAACTTGAAATCCTTGTTCAGTTTCTCGAGGTCCGTATTCGACCAACGCTATGAGTGCAGCAAAGTAGAGGCTATCCCAGCATGTCCTGATCGCTATTGCCCCTTCATGCTGGTCATCCCTCTGCTCGGTCGCTTAGGACTCCATTGCACTGAGACCGTCAGATCAGGGCTGGGAGCCTCAACATAAACCACTCGCACACGCTTTAGGTGCCTACAATTTCCATGCAAATTCGGTCACTACATGGGGCTAGTCAACCACATGCGTGACCATGAAGAAGCTACGGTAAACCACCGCAGACCAAACCCCATCACCGGAAATCTCCACGCAAACACATGTACTACACACTAATCCGTCCACATCACTTATCAAAGGCATGGGATTGGGAAGGTTTGTCTTCGGCTCCTTCTCCATGTGGCCTCTAGGATACCTTAACGCCTTTGAGATATGAGCAGCTCACCGGGATAGTTTGGAGGCGAGTCCGATTGCTTATGGTGAGTGCTGTTAGCTAAGTGTCGTTTAGGCAGAATGCCTAGAGTTACATTACTCCCTCTTCACTCCACGAAGCAAAAATCCACTGTTTGAGCCGGCCAATCATCTTCTGCGAAAAATTGGGTGCAAGTGGCTGACAGAACTACACAGTCCGTCAACGCATGCCTCATATGACGTTGAACCAAAACAACTCAACAGGCATTCATCTTATCTCATTGATTTCTGTCCACTGTCCTACTGTAATTGCCCCAATTCATGCCAAATGCCAGACGTTATGAATGATTAATAATCAAACAAAAACCGGAAATAATGAATGTGCCAGAGTTTGGAAATAATAATCGAAACCCCTAAGGGAATTTAAATTAAATCAAATGTGACAAATAAGGTTCGAGAATCTGAAATAATGGGGAAATTACTAAATTAGGTAGTGGGCTTCTTAATCGGTCAGGCGCAGTCTGTGTGCATTGGCGACGCGAAATCAATGCCAGTTCTAGTTTGAGTGGGGTACATCAGGGTTATGTGCTCAGACCATTGCCGTTGTAAGTTATGTGAATGATTGCATTAATGGAATGGCCTGTAATCATGTCCTGTTTGCAGATCACATCAAGGTATGGTGAACAATCAGATGTAAGAATGCTGAACGGAGTGTGAAAGAAGGACTTAATCATTAAATTAAGTCCCTTTAAGTCACTTTATTGAGGGAAGTAGGCTTTCGCCCTTGAGCTCCCTATTCACATGCAAAAATGTCAATAGTACAAACGTTTACAGTAATATATCTGACAAATGAAAATGTAGGGTCATCGATATGTGTGGGCCAGGCGCAACCTGCCACTGTTTACGCAATCTTCATTATATTGACAATAGTTTCTCAGAAAATGATTATCTAGTTTGAATTTAAATGTGTCAACAGTTTCTGAAAGGACCACCTCGTCAGGGAGTCCGTTCCATGCTCCAACGACCATCTGCAAAAAGTCGTTCCGACGGAATTCCATGCGGACAAACGTCCTCTGCAGTTTAAAGGGATGACCTCCCAGATGTTCCGTTTCAGCCAATTCGAAGAAGTCAGCAAATTCTAGGGCACAATCGCGGCCTCTGACAATCCAGTAGGTTTGGATGAGGTCACCGCGTAGATGCCTGTAATTTAGAGGAAACAAATCAAGTTCAACCAGTCTGGCTTCGTAAGGCAGATGACTAAGATTCTTGACCATCTTTGTAGCCCTCGCCTCCACTCGTTCCAGCTGTAGATAATCCTTCTTAAACCACGGACGCAAGGCCTGGACGACATATTCCAAGTAAGATCGAACAAATGCCCCATAGGTTTTTCGGAAGAGTTCCTTAGCAATCTGCACAAATCCACACCTGAGTGCAAATAAGACCTGTGTAGCGCGTTTAGCTGCCTTTAAACACTGTGAAGATGGTTTAAGTGAGGAGTTTATTAGAACACCGAGGCCCTTCTGTTCCTCAAAAATTGAAAAAGGCTGCCCATTGAGAATGTATTTGTAGGAATCATCCTCCTCACTGGTCCTTCTGGTACGCAGTCTTAGTACCACACACTTCCTAACGTTAAAATTTAAGAGCCAACGAGCAGACCAGCTGTTAAGCAGTTGAGATCCTCTTGAAGTGCGTGCCTATCAAAATCAGATCTGTTGACCCTCCACAATTTAACATCATCTGCAAACATGATGGCGCTGCAATCCAGGTCGTCGACACAGTCGTTGATGTACACTCAGAAGAGTAACGGCCCTAATACCGAGCCTTGGGGGACACCACTTAGAACCGGAGTAGGTGTTGACTTCGAGGTATCGACGCACACAGTTTGCAATCTATCTGTAAGAAAGTCTTTGATCCATGTCAGCAGCATTCCTCTTATGCCGATTTCAGATAATTTTAAGATGAGACGTTTGTGTGGGACACTGTCAAACGCCTTCTTGAAATCAGTGTATATGACATCAACCCTACCATTTTCGTCCAGTGCACGAATCCACTGCTCTGTGGAGAGTAATAAACAAGAAAAACAGGAGCGATTCTGTCTGAAGCCATGCTGGAGATCTGAGAGTAATTGGTTTACCTCAAGGAACTTCATGGTTGCTCTTCTTGATTATTGATTCCATTATTTTACAGCAAATGGAGGTTAGGCTGACAGGCCGATAATTGTTGACATTAGATCGAGCACCACTCTTGTATATGGGGTATATATTTGCTGCCTTCCATTCGGATGGCAGTTTCCCTTATTCAAATGACGAATTAAATATATGCGCTAGTGGTTTGGATAGTTCGCTGGCCAGTTCTTTCAAGAACTTGGCCGGTATATCGTCCGGACCAGATGACTTGGCTTCTTTGAGATTTCGCAGTTCTCGATCCACGAGAGGTTCCTTGAAGATTATATATTCAAGCACTGGACCGGCGTCTATAACAGAACTGTTGACGTGGTCAAGCTGCATTTCCGGTTCTCTAGTGAATACCGAGGCAAAAACACCGACTTAAGTACTCAGCTTTGTCGCAATTTTCAACGACTTCAACACCATTCCCATCCATGAGTACTGCTACTGGGTCCTTGTTTTTTAGTCGGCTATTGATATAATGGTCTGATAAATGGTTGCTGGGATGCGTCCTACCACAGCTCAAAACGAAGAAGAAGAAGAAGAAGAAGAAGAAGAAGAAGAAGAAGAAAGAGAAAGAAAATAAGAAAAAGAGGGCTGGCGACGATAATCCTCAATACTTCCTCAAGGAAAGGGGTCTCTCGAATGCAAGTGAACAAAAACACCTTGGAATCACCATTTTGTCTTTCCTAACATCGTCCACTCATTGCCGTATGGCGGCAAAAGAGGTAACCACAGTTCTTTTTGCCAGTAGAAGGACTTATAATTTATATTTGGTTAGTACCGGCAAGGCACTGTCTAAGCAAACATTAGAAAATAAGCTGTTAAGCGAATCGCAATATGGTTTTCTACCTGGGAGATCATGCGAAGTGTGTCATTTAGCTTTTCTTAACCTCGTCACTTCCCTTCGTAATGAGCAGCAGTCGGTGGTTGTGATCTACTTTGACCTGAGCAAAGCCTTTGACAAGGTACCGCACAGACGTCTTCTGGTGAAACTGGAAGCCCTTGGCATCCGGCCTCCTCTCTTTGACTTCATTGATTCCTTCTTGTCTAACCACAGCCAGAAGGTCTTAGTAGGTAATAGCTACTCGACGCCTCAAACGATCACGAGTGGCGTTTTCAAAGGCACGGTTCTACGTCCCCTTCTCTTTATTCTGTACATAAACGAAATTTCAGCTTTACTCAGAAATTCACAAAATTTCGTTTACGCTGACGATCTCAAGTGCATTTATTCATTTTCTAAAGACACTGCCAATAGTTTCGTGGATAAAATCAACACTGATCTACTTATGCTCTCACGTTGGAGCTGTACTTGGCAGATGGAGTTTTTTTCATCCAAGAGTAGTTTTATGTGTTTTGGCCCCGCTAAGCTTCCTGGATCCCTCGTATTTCGAAAAAGTACACGTTTAGAACGATCAACCATTAAAGACTTAGGTCTAAGTTACACGAACAAGCTAGCATTATCGCCTCATGCAGATCGAATTTCTGCAAAGGCTGCACAGATATGTGGTTTTATATCGCATAATTTCTTCCTTCCGGAAATAAAGTTAGACCTGTACCGCAGGTTTGTTCTTCCTATTCTAGAATACTGCTGTCCCCTCTTTGGGCTGATGAACGCCTCTGACCGCAGTAAGATTGAAAAAGTTCAGAGGGTTTTTACTCGAAGACTATTTTCTCTTCCTGGATCCAGTATCTCTTATACGGATAGATGCCAGTTAGCAAGCATTAAATTTCTGTGGGTTAGAAGACTCGAAGCCGGTTTCTGCTTCCTTTTTCGCGTTAACTCTAACCCAAATCTCCCACGAATTAACGCTCTCACTCCGGTAGATCGACCCTATGCCACTCGTAATTCCTGTATGATCATTTCACCACCCCTTAGCTCCACAACTAACCGGTCTCAGTTTTTTGCCTCCAAATATGCTTTCATCTGGAATAATCTTCCACTGCAAATAGGGTTGTCGCCCACATTGGCTATTTTCAAAACAAAGTTACGCAAACATTGAACTTCGGAAGATATAAAGTCCTTATTGTCTGTTTCCATCCCTAACTCGCACCTTTTGGATTTCGAAAAGGGTCCTCCTGGTATTTGAGGCAGCTCCCTTGATATTATATTTGTTTCTTATTATATGTCTATCATCCTCTGCATAGTCAATCTTTGCATTCACTTTTTCGCCCCCTCCTTTTTAACCTAGCATCGCCAAGTCTTGACAACCTTGGTACTTTCCTCCGCTTTTGCAACCCCGACGATGGTCTCCAGGTTCAGTTGAGGATCAAGGCGGGTTCTGATGGTTTTGCCTCTTTGATTGGTGGACTATGCAGTCGGCAAGGTCACATCTCGATGATGATTTCATGACCTCTACTGTCCCCTCTTCGTTTTGACCCTGGTGTCCACGATGAGTTCGTCCTCTCTCACCTCCACTGGTGTTTACAAACAGTAGCTCTGACTGCTATCTTATCTCTCACACGATAAGGAGCGTTCCGAACCCTCATACGTTGTCAGCAACATCACAGCACTATCCCATTGCATCTAGCCATTAATTTTTTAGTGAAGCAGTTTTTTTCTCCTAATTTGTTTTAATTGGCGGCTCGCTGAACTCCGCCTCCGATTTAACGGTAGGAGTTTTTTTTACTACTTCTTTTCTAGTTCACCGTTTATGTTAAAGATTGTTGACTATTGTTTTAAAAATGGCAAATCGTTCTGAATCGGATATGCCTACCATATTGTTCATTTCTGCTGTTAATCTGGCTGCTCACATAGTGCAGCAATTATCATTTTTGTATTTATTTATACCGCGATACTAAGTTTGAAATGACGGGGCTCTTTGGGCCTTAAATATACAATTTATTTATTTTATTTATAACTGCGGTCGATGAAGTTAGGTGGAGATGGATGCAAAATGATTTGATCCACGGTGGTTTTTGTAGTGTTGACTAATTCATGTCACCGAGTTGCAAAAAAACTCGGCGATTGTGTTTTTAACGATTTAGTGGGATGAATTCAAAGGAGTGTGTAAATGAGACGGGGTTTTGAGTCAGATTATCTTTTTAGTAGTGTTTGTTTGTGGTGCCGTGGTGTAGTGGTTATCACGTCTGCCTAACACGCTCAGTTTTAGCCCCCATATTATTCCTTCTTTTCATCAATGCTTGTGTTAGGGACCTAGACTGTGATGTCCTCCTGTTCGCTGACGACATAAAACTTGGAAAGTTTTCGACAATACGGCAGGCGATGACCATCTACAAGAGAAGTTGAACAGGCTCGAGGACTGATCAAATCAATGGCTTATGCCATTCAATGTAAGAACCTGCAATTTTATTTAAATTGGTTGTTGTAGAGCCTCCAGTCCGAGAATTTACTTTCTAAATGGTACACCATTGCAACCAGTGTACAGTCAGAAGGAATTGGGTGTGTGTATTATATCGTCACTCAAACCAACACTGAACTGCACGAAGGTGACCAAGTCAGCCATGTCTGTATTGTAACTCATTAGGCGCGCCTCTATGGGAGTTGATAAAAGCCGATTTCTCCAAAATATTTGGAAGCTTCATGCGGCCTCACCTAGAATATGCCATACAGGCGTAGAGACCTTGGACTGTCAAGGATAGTACCATCTTAGAGAAGCTCCAGAGGCGGGCGACAAAAATGACTAAAGGTCCGCGATCTCTCACCTATGAAAACAGACTATCGACCGTCAACCTATTTCCTTTTTCCTACAGGAAACTTTGAGGAGATCTCTTTCTCACCACTCGCAATATGAATGTCTTGGACTGCTGCTTTATTCCCGATGATTTTTCACTCTGACTAACACGCCCACCTTGCGAGGTCACCCTTTAAAACCACGCACAGGTAAAGCAAGGGTCGATGGACGCAAGTTCTTCTTCAGTAACAGAGTGGTTGCAGCGTGAAACGTTCTGCCATTGGATGTTGTTCTCTCTTCCACCGCGAATTCCTTGAAGCGCAAACTTGACGCTCATAAAACCTTTTATTTCAATTGTATGTATTTATATTACTCATAATAAATAAGAAGTATTTTAAGTGTATTTTGTCGACTAGCCACTGCTTGTTTTTGCATGTCGTTATGGAAACGTCCTTTCAATTTTCCTTATGCATAGATGTGTCCTATGACACTTTGTTACCAACAGGGAACTCAAAGTCGTTCGCTTATCGTTCACTTAATAAAACTGGACTGAACATTAAGCCTCTGGCCTGTCAGCTAGTATCTATGTTGATTGTATTACAGGAAACCATACTATAAAATTATTCGACGCTGAAAGGAGTAGCGACAGAGGCAACGACGACTGGAATGCAATTTTCTGCCTTACAAGGTGATACTCTGAATTCTAAGTTATCGATTCAAGCCTAAAAGTGCAGCTGCTATATATATGTTTAGATTTCAAAATTTGCATCTAAAAATTAAATTTT
Source organism: Schistocephalus solidus (assembly GCA_017591395.1). NCBI lineage: Eukaryota > Metazoa > Platyhelminthes > Cestoda > Diphyllobothriidea > Diphyllobothriidae > Schistocephalus > Schistocephalus solidus. Next base: position 13,298 of record WEDG01009053.1, on the reverse strand, counting down.
AAATAAACTAACTTAAACGGAAATACACTGAAGTTCTAGTCCAAGCATCTCGGTATTGGTTCCCAGGTCCTCATTAGACGCAGGTTAAATGTACAAAGCAATTGACAATTTAAATGTGCCAAAACACCTGAAGTGCCTGGCATCAATGACAATGGGTGATCGGCGCTTGTTTTCAATCAGTTTGATTGGTTATCGTCTCTGCCATTTCGCCTTTTAATTTTTGCACGGGGTGCTGATTGGTGCATTACTCATCCGGGAATATTAATCTCGAGTTTCTCTCGAAATTTCTGAATTTCTCAAGCAGTTAGTCATCCCGCGACTTGTGGTCATACCGTGCACAGCTTATGATAGTCGCATCCAGGGTGCACAGTTTATGCCTCATGAAGGTCACCTGTCAGGGTGATAAATTCTGCTTCATCAATTGAGTGTATTTGTGGCTGTACACCTCGCGTTCTCTTCTCGAATTGCCACCGTATAGAGATTAATTATCATGGTGTTGATACAAGACTGCCGGATTGGTAACCATACACACTTGGTGATGGTTAGTATCCAAAGAAACGGTAGCATTTTAGACTGTGGACCACCGAATGACTTCACCGTTTGGATGACTGGTGATATAAGGAGACATCATAGTTCATGGGCGACTTGAGGTAGGAAATATAGAGTTTCAAGAGGGTCACTTAAATTCCCGATGGTCCTTTCTCCGAGTCATGGGGAAAGCTACTGGGAAAAGATGAGGAAAATAAAAGGTTAATAGAATCAGTGTTAAGATAAATGTGCAGTCTTCGCCTGAATGCAGATAAACTAGTGAACGACCTAATTTCAATTGGCAAGTTATTCCAAAGAAAACTATACCTAGAAGCAAAGAAGAGAGAGCGTTTACACGTGGAGGATGCAGGGGGGAGGTATAATTAGTGCAGACTTTCTTAGGTTTTAAGGAAGACTAATGGGGGTAATGACAGAAAGCTTGGGGAGAGTTGAACTATTATTTAGTTGAAAAATGAGACAAAAGCCTGCTTCGAGTCTCCTGACCCAAAGAAATTTTAGCTTCATTAGCCGGCATCTTGTTGAGTGGGAAGTAGTTGAAAGAGTCGGAAATAGGGATTTTTTCGTGAAATGTCTTTGGACATTTTCAATTTTTGAACGGCTAGATTCGTTCATTAAACCGAAGAAAGGACAGCAAAATTCAAGAATGGGAAGTACAAACAAACGATAAAGTCTTAATTTAAATTCAGGAAGGTAGAAATTATAAGAAATAAAGCCGCAAATCTGAGCAGCTTTGGCCGATATTCTATCGGCATGAGGCGAAAGAGCTAATTTATTGGAGGAACATTCAATCATAGGGCAACCTTCAAAATTAAGAGGTTGTGGCAGCCTTACAGGCCCAAAACTCATATAGCGACACTTAGAAGGTGAGAACTCCATTAGCCATGTGGAGCTCCAGGCCGAAAGAGCGTCTAAGTCTGAATGAATTTGTTCTAGGCACCGTTCGGTCGTAGACTTAGAGAAGGAATGCACGCATTTGAGGTTATCAGCATAAATAAAAGATTGAGAATGTTTAACTATCGATGAAATATCATTTATATACAGTAAGAACAACAAAGGAAGCAAACGGTGGAAGCAAAACGCCTCTCTTCACGTAGCAAGAATCCTCCTATACTAGTTAAATTGTTGTCAACAGTTGAGGTTGACTCAATCTTTGGTCAACGAGTTCGCACTTCTGGCTATTTGGAAATGACAAAATGGTTCCTTTTTCGAGATCTTACACCAATGGAGCGAAGAAATGGGTCCTTCTTATCATCAATTTCTCAACCTAATATTCATAAGTCTGATCGAATTTCCACTAACGTCAATGCAACTGCTAATTCATCTTCACAGATGTCTAGTTCGGTCAGCCCCTCCACTCAACCTTCTACTTCGTCTCCCTCGCGGCCGAATACTGCAATTTTCGGTGCTTTCAGCCCGCCTGTAATGTCTGCGACCCCGTCTCAACATTTATACCGTCTAACCCGTCTAAAGCGCATATACTGCCAGTTTTCTCTCTTAAACGCAATTCTCCAGGTCTCTCCAGGAAATTTCCCGAGCCACATCGCATAAATAACCTTCTTCAAATACAAAATCCACAATCATCTAAATTTAACTTATTTAACCCTCTACAAGCTAGCTCGTCCCATATCCCCACGGGTCATCTTATACCCTCAATTATATCACCTAAGGCAGGTTTTCCGAAGGACGTAAATCTAACCCAGACCCAAAAACAAGATAGCGCAGGTCTCAGTAATCACATACTGCCCTCTCCAAAACTAAGCAAGCCTCTCCAACAGGCAAATAACCCTAACCATGTAAACCGATATACAAGACCTGACTTTCCATCATTTAATTCTTATAGCTGCTTGCCATCTCCCATCAACCCCTATATTCCATCTAACTTCCCATCATTCCGTTTTAACTACCAACAGGCATATCCCAGTCGTAACCCCTATGGTGGTTCGTTACCGGAAAGTTTTATTCCTACACCTTTCAGATATCCCTCTCAGCCTTTTGCTAATGACGTTCTATATACCAATCGTTATGGCGCAGTTGGCAATTACCCTCCAAGCCACAATAACTTCCAACTTAATTACCCACCTCCAAATTTTTTTTAATTAATAACGATAACCCTAGTTTGAATACTCGAACTAACCTAGATGTCATATTACTTAATGCTAGATCTGTTATAAATAAGATGGCCCAACTTAGAGCCATTGCGTTCGAGTTAATGCCTGATGTTTTATGTGTAACTGAATCTTGGACCCATCCCTTTATTTCAGACTCTTTGCTTGTCATAGACCAGTACGATCTCTACCGTCAAGACCGCACTAGTAAGCGTGGTGGTGGTTGTCTTCTCTATATTAAAGCTTCATTTAAGCCCTTCCCGTTTGATCTAGAAGTCACGTCATTCTCTGGTAATTACTGCTTCGCATCCATTATCCTGTCGCCCTGGCAAAAGGCTATTCTCGGATGTATTTACTACCCGCCTAATTCAGCATCCGATGATGATGTGAAACTTTGTGCAATTTTTAAATTGGTTTCGGAGTCCAATTTTTACATTAAAATAATCGCTGGGGATTTTAATTTTCCAGAAATTGACTGGATTTCAAACTTTTGTCCACCCAGATTTCAGCCTTTCCTAGATACCATTAATTTCTCTAATTGGTCACAGTTTGTCCGTTCTTCAACGAGAGACAAGCATATTTTAGATCTGATTTTCACAAATGACATTGCTCCCCTCTTCATTGATTTTAAGCAGGGCCTTTTCCAAAGTGACCATACATTAATTCACTGTTGCTTACAAATTTTCTCATCGAAAAAGGCTAGCGCCGTTCGCACCTATCATAATTTTGACCTCGCAGATATGAGCTTAATTAACAACTTTTTGGATTCATTGGATTGGCAGCATCTCTCCTCCATGAACGATGCAGCAAGTCTTTCTGACTTAATGTCAGTCGTTTCAAATAACATCCTGGAATTTTTGCCAATCAGAATTGTCAATCCCTGCACTTCGGAATCCACCGTCCCCCACTTTCTTTTGCCAAGACTAAAGAAACTGAGGAAGCAATTAAAAGATCAATATACTAGTTCGTTATCTGTACATCTAAGGATTGCAGAGATTTTTGAATTAGCCTCTAAGATTCGGCTTGCACGGGACAGACAGAGGTAATCATGCGCACTCCGCAAGCCAAACTCTGCAAAATCTGTTGCTCAACTGTTCCACCGTCAATCCTCCTCTAAACGAGGTTATGAAATACCTCTATTACTTAATGAAACTAAAAACTTCGTTCTCAAAGACTCTGAGAAGGCAGAATTGTTTAGTGCATTCTTTGCAAATCATCTTACGATGGAATCTGAACCGGTTCCGACGTTTCAGGCATCCTCATTTAATGTTATCAGTACCATTGATTTCTCCATAGAACTAATTCGTAAGCAAATAATGCGTCTGAAAAACGCGCACTCTTCGGGGACTGACAGTATTCCAAACTCAGTTATTAAGAGAGTGCCGAGCTTTACCCCTATTGCTTAGCCATGTATTCTCAGTTTATCGTTTAAACGGATTCTTTCCTGACTCATGGAACACATCTATTATTCTCCCTGTCTTCAAGTCGGGATCTCTTTCGGACGTAAATAATTATCGAGGCGTTCACAAAACACCGGCTCTAGCAAAACTTCTTGAAAAAATTATCTTTAATCAAATTCTCGACTTTTGCCTAGAAAATAAGCTCTTAAGCGACTCGCAATATGGTTTTCTACCTGGGAGATCATGCGAAGTTTGTCATTTAGCTTTTCTTAACCTCGTCACTTCCCTTCGTAATGAGCAGCAGTCGGTGGTTGTGATCTACTTTGACCTGAGCAAAGCCTTTGACAAGGTACCGCACAGACGTCTTCTGGTGAAACTGGAAGCCCTCGGAATCCGGCCTCCTCTCCTTGACTTCATTGATTCCTACTTGTCTAACCGCAGCCAGAATGTCTTAGTAGGTAATAGCTACTCGACGCATCAACCGATCACGAGTGGCGTTTTTCGAGGCACGGTTCTAGGTCCCCTTCTCTTTATTCTGTACATAAACGAAATTTCAGCTTTACTCACAAATTCACAAAATTTCGTTTACGCTGACGATCTCAAGTGCATTTATTCATTTTCTAAAGACACTGCCAATAGTTGCGTGGATAAAATCAACACTGATCTACTTATGCTCTCACGTTGGACCTGTACTTGGCAGATGCAGTTTTCTTCATCCAAGAGTAGTTTTATGTGTTTTGGCCCCGCTAGGCTTCCTGGATCCCTCGTATTTCAGAAAAAGTACACTTTTAGAATGACCAACCATTAAAGACTTAGGTCTAAGTTACACGAACAAGCTAGCATTATCGCCTCATGCAGATCGAATTTCTGCAAAGGCTGCACAGATATGTGGTTTTATATCGCATAATTTCTTCCTTCCGGAAATAAAGTTAGACCTGTACCGCAGGTTTGTTCTTCCTATTCAAGAATACTGCTGTCCCCTCTTTGGGCTGATGAACGCCTCTGACCGCAGTAAGATTGAAAAAGTTCAGAGGGTTTTTACTCGAAGACTATTTTCTCTTCCTGGATCCAGTATCTCTTATACGGATAGATGCCAGTTAGCAAACATTAAATTTCTTTGGGTTAGAAGACTCGAAGCTGGTCTCTGCTTCCTTTTTCGCGTTAACTCTAGCCCAAATATCCCACTAATTAACGCTCTCACTCCGGTAGATTGACCCTATACCACTCGTAATTCCTCCATGATCATTTCACCACTCCTTAGCTCCACAGCTTACCGGTCTCAGTTTTTTGCCTCCAAATATGCTTTCATCTGGAATAATCTTCCACTGCAAATAAGGTTGTCGCCCACATTGGCTATTTTCAAAACAAAGTTACGCAAACATTTAACTTCGGAAGATATAAAGTCCTTATTGTCTGTTTCCATCCCTAACTCGCACCTTTTGGATTTCGAAAAGGGTCCTCCTGGTATTTGAGGCAGCTCCCTTGATATTATATTTGTCTCTTATTATGTGTCTATCATCCTCTGCAGAGTCAATCTTTGCATTTAATTTTTGCCCCCCTCATTTTAAACTAGCATCGCCAAGTCTTGACAGCCTTGGTACTTTCCTCCGCTTTTGCAACCCCGACGATGGTCTCCAGGTTCAGTTTAGGATCAAGGCGGGTTCTGATGGTTTTGCCTCATTCAGTGGTGGACTATGCAGTCGGCAAGGTCACATCTCGATGATGATTTCATGACCTCTACTGTCCCCTCTTCGTTTTGACCCTGGTGTCCACGATGAGTTCGTCCTCTCTCACCTCCACTGGTGGTTACAAACAGTAGCTCTGACTGCTATCTTATCTCTCACACGATAAGGAGCGTTCCGAACCCTCATACGTTGTCAGCAACCTCACAGCACTATCCCATTGCATCTAGCTATTAATTTTTTAGTGAAGCAGTTTTTTTCTCTTACTTTTTTTAAATTGGCGGCTCGCTGAACTCCGCCTCCGATTTAACGGTAGGAGTTTTTTTTACTACTTCTTTTCTAGTTCACCGTTTATGTTAAAGATTGTTGACTATTGTTTTAAAAATGGCAAATCGTTCTGAATCGGATATGCCTACCATATTGTTCATTTCTGCTGTTAATATGGCTGCTCACATAGTGCAGCAATTATCCACTTTGTATTTATTTATACTGCGATTCTAAGTTTAAAATGACGGGGCTCTCTGGGCCTTAAATATACAATTTATTTATTTATTTATTTAAAGGACCTAATACAGTACCTTGAAAGATACCACTAACAATCGGGGTAGCACTTGAGTATGAGGACCCTTCTAAAACGTTTTGTTTTCGATCATTTAGGTATGATCTAATTAAGTCAGTAAGGGGACTACGAAATCCTATAGATTCTAGTTTAGCTAGAAGTCGTCTATGAGGCACTTGATCGAATGTCTTACTAAATCAAAATAGATAACTACCACAGAGAGATGATCATTACGGAGAGAGGTTAGAAGATTTAGAAAAGACATGTGGCAGGTTTCACAAGAGCGGTCCGGTAAGAAGCCGTGTTGGGAAAAGTTGATAATTTGATTGCTTATGCAAATATCCGTGATTTGTTTGCAATTTGTTTTTCGAAGAGTTTGGCAAGAGAGGGCTTTTTATGAACACCGCGATAGTTATGAATGTCCGAGCGAGAACCAGATTTAAAAACTGGTATTATAATAGAAATTTTCCAATAATCGGGCAAGAAACCATTTTCGAGAAATACTGAGCATAACTTGCTGAGTAAAGGTGGAAAATCCCTTTACTGTTTAATAAGTGAGTTTGGAATGTTATCAGTTCCAACCGAATATGAATTTTTTAGGTGAGCTTTTTCCTTTTGAATACATGAAGGCGAGAAATTAATGGTTGTTAGAAGCGAATTTGAAAGCAGAGGAATTGTGGGAGTGGGGCTATTTTCAGTGGTAAAGTGGTTGGCAAATTCGAATTTAACAATTCTGCTTTGCCCAAATCGTCTGTAACAATTTTTTGTTACAGTCGAGTAAAGGTGGAGTAACATTCAGACGCTTAGCCGATGACTGAACATGGAAGATTTGAGCAACCGATTTGGATGAATTGCCATCACTTAGTGCCCGAGACTCCCTACGCTTATCTCTCGCGAGCCTTATTTTCGATTCTAATTCAAATATTTGTGCAATCCTTAAATGAACTTACAAAGAGCTTTTAGATGAATCTTTAAGTTTCTTTCGTAATTTTTTTAAGTCTGTTCTGGAGAAAATGCGGAACAGTAGAAGAAGCTGTATTTGAATTAAATCTTAAACGGGATAAAAGCCTGGATTTTTTTCTGTGAGGCTCTGCAATAGCTCACGGAAAAAGTTTGGATCGTTGAATGAGAATATGCTATGCCAATCTAGAGTGCTTACGAAATTATTAATTATATCATGGTTTGTGTTAGCAAAGTCGAGGTTATTGCATTTAACCTCAGGCTTCTTAATAAGGGGGACTGGAAAACAACAGTGAATTATTGCATGATCACTTGTGAATAGATTACGATGGAAATTCATAAAGAGAGGGGGGCCATCATTTGTAAAAATTAAATCTAAATTTTTTCATTTCTAGTAACTGATCTAACCAGTTGGGACATGTTTGAAAAGTTAATAGCATCGACCAATTTCTGATGTTTAGGCGGAGAGGAATTTGTCTGCCAGTCAATGTCTGGCAGATTGAAATCGCCTACGATTATTTAAACATCAAATTGAGTTTCTGCAACTTTTTCAAATAGTTCACAGAGCTCGCTTTCATTGCCATAATAACACGGAGGATTATAGACACAGCCAATTAACACTTTTTTATTGTGAGGGAGGATGACTGAAGCAAAGCATACATTTCCAGAAAAGGACGAAATGGCCAGCTGAAAAGGGAAATGTACAAAGGATGACTTAATATAAAGGAGGCAACCACCGCCACGTTTTTCAGCGCGGTCTTGTCGGTACAAATTGAAATTATTTTTAGCAAGCGTTGAGTCAGAAATAAGAGAGTGAGCCCAGGATTCAGTGATGCACAGCACATCTGGATCAAGCTCAAAGGCTACTGTTCTAAGCTCAGCCATCTTATTTACAACTGATCTCGCATTGAGTGAAACTAAGCTGAGCGTATTCCTGAGCTGCAGGTTACGCTCATCAGTATTTATAAAAAGGATAATTTGGTGGCGGAGAAAAAAACTGGAAAGAAGAAACGAAAGGTGGGAAACAAAATTGATCTGGTCTACAATTTGTCGAAATGTTACTGTTAAGAGAACTGAGATTATTGTACGACGGCATATTTCGATGAAAGCCTTGTAAAGGAAGGCTATATTGTGGCATTTGAAAGATAGGGGGTGGCATAGAAATGAGATTTTGAGGGAAGTTAGCATAAATTGGCGAAAAACGTGCATTTGAAAAAGGAATAAATGATTTTGAAAAACTGGTAACATAATTAGAAGCGCTAATTATTTGGGGATTCTGGGCAGTTTTGGGTTTGGAAAGATGCTAACGTTCGCGTTCGCTGCTGTTGTAGATGCTGAGGGGTTCGCAGGTTTCCCATCGGTAATGACATTACTGATTTTAATGCCTGGATTAGCCAATGATTCAGATTTTCTAGGAGTTTTCTTAGGTTTAGTAGATTTGGCAGCTTTAGCAGGCATGGTTTGCTTGGGATGATAAAGAAGTGGAGTTGACACAATTTCACTCAAACCAGGAACAAGGTTAACGGGTGAAGATTCAGCTGGAATCGAAATACCTGTCGATCCGGAGGGCCATGGGCTTGCATTAGCTAGAGGACAAACCTCTGAGATAACTTTCGGTATTGAAGGTGTAGAACAAGGCTTCTTGTTTGCTAATGAGGGTGAAACCCGACGTTCCATTGGGGTTTTATCCCTGCAGATAAACAGTTTGTTTTTAAAAAATATTGAGCTGTGTGCTCATGCTTAAAGAAGATAAGGTCAACTTCACTCGCTGATAAACGTTTGACCAGAATTGGCGGGTTTTTGCTACGGGAAGACAACCTTTTAGCTTCAGCTACTTTAAAGTTAAAGCCGCATGAGTAAAGGAAATGAAATGCAACGTCCAGGGGACGTTTTTTAAAATAAAATTGAAACTTCTCTTATGTCGGTCAATTGACTCAGTACTGACCATGTTTATAAAAGGCTCTAGTTTCTCGCATTGTTGAGAAGTGAGTGAAGACAACTTTCCCTCAAAAATGGTACCAAGGATCGTGAAGAGAGAACCATAATTAGGCATAAAGGTATTAAAGTTTTCCAGGGCGTCAAAGTCTAATTTATTCATGCTTACGATGGGTTGCTCTATTGGAAGTTTTACGCGAAGAGGATGTTTGCGTCTAAGCACTGACTGGGGTTTCATATTCATTTTAAAATATAAGTATTTTTCAAATCGATAATACGAAAGGAAAATTGTCACTAGTGACGTTTTGCGGAATAAAAGATGTTATATTTGAAATATGTGTTTTAAGCAAGGCACTGCAAGCAAATATCTGCTAGTTAACGAGTTTAAACTGAAAATAGATATACATACATATACATAGAAGGCGTTATTTTGAAAAGTATACGGAGCATTTATTCAATTGCAAATGGAATATGGAATCCAGACGTGGTGCTTCTGTCTGCTACTCCTCTGCTAAAATAAGATTTTAAGTTGCTGGGAAGGCTTCAAAGACGACCGAAAAATATGTTTCAAAGCCTATATAAGATGCATACGAATTCAGCTAAGTTTCTGTGGATTTCTATGGCCCGCGTTTAACGATGACACGACAGTTCGAAATTCCAGGTCGACAATGTCCACCGCGTGATTGAACAGACTGAAAAAAAGTGTGGTGAAATGCGCAGCAATTAATTGTATGTACTATTAGACTCGCACTGCATCTACCGTGGTCTAAATTTCCTCGTTCACCTGTGTCCGATGTCAAGAAGACTGAGGGCAGGATCGGACACTCAGGGTGACACAGTATTCAATACTGTACGGGGAATGGACTCTAGTCCAGAAAATCGGCATACCAAGAGGTGGCCAGAGAGAGGAAAACCCGGCCGCCCCCTGCAAATTTACTTTTCAATGGGTATGTCAGAGGGGGCTAGGGCATTGACAATCCTCTCACGGCTCCGTTGCCTAGTCCTGCCTAAACCCGTCATAGCCTCAGAGCATGGGGGCCAGAGTGAGCTAGGCGAGGCTGGTGCTGACAGGGGTCGGTCCATCGCCCGCCTTTCACGTATTGTGTTGGCTCGACGAATGAATTGAAGTGAGGTAATACAAAAGACGCCTGTGGGTAGTACTAATTCATGGGTTTAGGGGCTGGCTCATACAGGTTCAAATATGTAGAATGGGGGTTTCGAAAGTGTACTCACAGTCACAACTTGTAACTATTGTCAGTGTATTTCGCATGGAGTTGTTTTGTATGCTTGCGTAGTGAAAAGAGGAGCAATATAGCTCCCAGAGAGATGGGTTTGATGGCGCACTGCTCTTATAAACGAGTTTTCTTACAAGGGACGGAAATTCTGTGGTTCTGTGATAACTGCGGTCGCTGGAGTTAGGTGGAGATGGATGCAAAATGATTGGATCCACGGTGGTTTTTGTAGTGTTGACTAATTCATGTGGGAGGAATTCAAAGGAGTGTGTATATGAGACGGGGTTTTGAGTCAGATAATCTTTTTAGTAGTGTTTGATTGTGGTGCCGTGGTGTAGTGGTTATCACGTCTGCCTAACACGCAGAAGGTCCCCAGTTCGAAACTGGGCGGTGCCACTTATCATTTTCTCGAACCACACACGAGCACCGCAGACAAGTACACATACCGGAAGTTCGCGCACGTGGCCTTTTGCAAGTACACAAGAACAGTCTTTCGGCTTTTGAAAGTGTACTATCCACTACATCACACTCAAAATGGTACTTACAAAGCAAGCTGCGTCATCGGTACATCCGCTAATATATAATTAGTCATATGTAAACCCCGACGAAGGATCTCTGCCCCACTACTCCCACTGAACCGTGTCGCTCCCAGACACTATTTTCTTGAATCAGAAACATCTTGACTGCAGTACGCTCTCTAGTAGTTATCGGGGAAGTTACTGGGATCAAAAGGAGACATCTGTTCCAAAAGAAGATTCTTATTGTTGGCATTTGCCCGTGCATAAATCCCCGCCAAATTCTCGATGTGATGCGCTCCAATGAGTCTATTCCTAATAGCGATGAAATACGATTCGAAGCTCGACCGTTCGTACGTCAATAGTACCTGGATTTTGATTGGTTGCTAGTGCACCTCGATGACGCGTCGCTAAGGGCGCAAAAGAATGCGCACAGTGTTATTGGCAAATCGACCGGCCACTGAGCTGTCAATCCCGCGTGCACCGTGCCACGCCATTTCCTGTGTAACGAACCACAGTTCCGACAGAATTGTTTGAATGAACTGGGAACACTTTTCGCGCGGATACCGGATGGGATTGGTGTAATCGATGGTCTGTGAAGATGGCCGGTGTTCCTTCTTTCCCTACCGCTGACATCTCCCCTCATTACCGCCGTCGTACCGTCTCGAAAGTCCCTGACCGTCAGCATCTCCACGACTCTCACCCGCATTTGCGAACAGCACTGCACTGCCCACCGGTATCTAACTGATAATTCGTGACCACCTCCCACTCCAAGCGGATCGATTGTATAAGTCCCCAGTATTCGCTTGTATCTTTATATTTCTCTTTTACTATCTACAATTTGTTACTGTTAACATAGATACCTTACGTTATAAACTTATTCTCTCCTGCTATCTATACATGTGTGCATGATGAAGTGTGTAACGATTCTGCCGACGTTATATGGCTACAGATTGTCCTAGTGATATACTCCACAGTGTGTGCTAGCTTTGACATTCTCGACCGCTACACCTGCGCTCTCGTGCTGCGACGCGGTCGCTTAACTGCATGCACCCCTGTTCTGTCTATACTGACCGTTTTTTTCTTTTTTTGTAGAATGTTTAGAGCAGTATCTAAGATAACACTTAGGAGACGTGCCCAGAAAGGCTTTCTGGATGATTTACGTGAAATTGCCGAGAATATGAGGGAAATGTATCCGTCCGACTCATCTTCATCATCATGGCATCTGACCTCTTCTTCTAGTTCGTCATTTGATGACTCGGACTCAGAGATTTCCTCTGCTGATGAGGAGATAAGTTGGACGTCAGACATATCTCACGTGGCTACAAACAACTCTTCAAGCACACCTACAATTGAAGAGGAGCCAACGGTTTGAGAAGCTATGAGTTCATGGGCAATACGCTCGCGTATACCATTGATTCATTTGAGCAGTCTTGATATTCAGACAGCCGTCTGGATGAGCTCCCACATAAGGCTCATCAAAGATATTGCAGTTAAAATACATGTTACTAGAAATAAGTAAGCAAAACAGTTTCATAGAAAGAAAAATGTTTTCTAACATTGGGATCTAGGCACAGTTAAACACCATTATCTCCATGTATATGCACAACGTTGCTATGATATTGCAGTGCCTTTTTTTTCAATTCAATTCAATTTATTGAGGGAAATAGGCATGGGCCTTTGAGTACCCTATTTGTAACGTAAAAATTAAGTGCGGTATACAGAGAAACCGTGTGGGCTGCCAAGGTACAAAAAGGCGGTCATAAAATTTGACAAGTGGTGCACGACTCTCGAGGGTTAAGATAAATGCCTCATCGCTCAGGCTCGTTGCGGAACATAAAACTGTCAAGGTTCCTTTTAAAGCTTTCCAGCGATGGTGACATCACAACCTCTTCAGGGAGGGCATTCCATGGTTTAACCACTCTGACAGAGAAGGAGAACTTGCGCACATACAGTCTCGCCTGCTGGACACGCAGTTTCAATGGGTGACCTCGGAGATGGGTCGTGGTGGCAAATTCAAAGAAGTCCGAGAATTCCAGGCAACAATCCAACTCTTCACAATGCGGAATGTCTGCAGGAGATCACCACGCATTTGCCTATAACTCAAAGGGAACAGATTAAGATTCATTAGGCGGGTGGGATATGGCAAGGAGCTTTGACTTCTAACCATTTTGGTGGCTTTCCTCTGGACTCTTTCGAGGCAGTTCTGATCTTGAACTGTCCAGGGTTTCCAGGCGTGCATAGAATATTCCAAATGTGGCCTAATGAATGTTCCAAAGGTCTTAGCAAAAAAGATCTTCATCGAAATCCAAAAAGGCTCGTCTGATGGCATGCAACACCGAAATTGCCCTCTTCGCCACT